>JAJMBO010000054.1:0-75222 GCA_030585065.1 Blastobotrys persicus
ATGATTCCGGGTCTGTCTGAGTCGCTAAAGCGGAGATACTGCATTAGTGCATGAGGAAACAAGTGATTGAAATCACAAGAATTTTGAAATATTATGAATATGTATTATTAAATATGGAAACAACCGCCTGGCTTGGTCCTTGTTGACTGATGTGGGTTTACTCAACAGGCGGTATAATAAATTGATTAAATGTCAATGTAGAACCGGAATATACACGCCTAAAATTGGTCTTTGTTGTCTGAAGTAGGGCTATTCAACGGAAATAATAGATTGGTTAGCATAAAATACTAATAGTGAACATAAAATGAATATACACGCCTGCCTTAGGCGCCATCATCTTAAACTTTGATGTTATTCATTAGTTTTATTAATTCTAAATGTATGTACTCAGGAGTAAATTGGCTATTATTATTATTATCATCTTAAACTCCATAAACTACTAATATGTCAAAATTCCTGTAAACATCAAACCAAACACTATGTACACATCTTTCTTAATAAGGGCACTTTATTACTATTATATTGTACGTACTCAGGAGCACATTGGTTATTCCTACTTACCTTCACTACAAACCCTTCTTCTCTTTGTGTTTCACGGGTCTCCGTCAAGTCTTTGACCCGATCTCCGAGTATTATAAATAATACAGGTGCGTACTCAGGGGCATAATGATTGTACTCACTACGGAGGAGTCCAATCTGTTCCTAGCAGCGCACTCACGTACATTCCCATATGAACTTACCCACCAAAGGGATTATAGTATCTTTTTATATAGAAGTCCAGCTTGCCGTCGTTGCAGACTATAAATCCCAATGAATAAAATTTTCAATACGCCGAAAGGTCTGTAATGGACCAATATCTGAGCTCTCCTGCTTGATGTTATTCACTTATTTTTATTAATTATGTGTATGTACTCAGGAGTAAATTGATTATTATTATTATGAAATATATAAAAGTTTTTGCAGAATCTGAATGAGATTGTCAAATGAGAGGATTTCAACGAAAGTGGCTTTACACTGAATCAATATTATCAGAGGGATCAATTCTAGCCACCACCCAACAGCGTTTCAGGCTCATGCTCCATTATGGCACTGAGACACTTATGCAATGATATGTGACCAATCCACCTCCAAGATTGCCTAAAGAATTGCTGGCTCAAACGTATCAATCCTCTCTGCTTAAATGTAGAGGTCCCCACTAATAGTGGCCGTCCGCAGGAATAAACTGGTAATATAAGCTAATAACCCTGGAACGTACTAGGGGTTGAAACTTCGTAGTGGGAACAAACCTATGTACAATTAGTAAATAGGCCATTAAAAACACATTTACCGAAAGAAAAAGAGCCTCGTAATACGAGGAAACGGTCCATGCTCGTAGGACGTTAAAAGGGGATTGCGCCGCACGAGAGTTATAACATTGGGACTAATGCCGAGCCAGTATTCCAAGATCATCGACGGCGATGTCAGCGGACAGCCACAAGCTGGTAGGTTAGCTTAGCTGCAGGGATGTGTTTAGTATGTTAATGTGGTAGAAAGGTAATGAGGCCTTCAGAAATGAGGATTTTAGTGGTGCTATTGAGGTAAGATGCTTTTGACCGCGGCAGTATGAATGCATGATGGATGGGTGATCTAACAAAGCTAGGAATATACCAAGGCGTATGTCTATTCGGACCTTTCCGGAGAATGATTATATTAACTGTATTGTTTGCAGGATTTTGAAGGATCCGTCAAATCCGGTTTATTATACAAACGTGAGTGGGTCAATTAATTCTATCTGCAGGGAGCTGACGCTGTGTGTATAGCGAGCTATGGCGAGGTACAAATTGGACCGCTACGAAGAGATAGTTGAGGATTGTGAAAGAGCGCTTGAAAGAGGGGGCACTTGTAAGTAATTGATTGGTTGCGAAGTTCATGACATGCGGAGGTGATTTATTATGCTATGAACACAAGCGCGCAGCGAAAACTATTATCCAACCATCTATTCTTTGAATCTCCAGTAATGAGCTAACTTGGATGTAGTTAAGGCTTACTATTATGTACGTGTGAGGAGAAAATATTGGGAAACGAACACTAATTTATTTAGATGGGTTTAGCACAGACGGAATTAGGGCATTTATCTAAGGCAGATGTTAACTTGAAAAAGGCTTACGATGGCGCATTGAAGGAATCTTCGCCATCATCTCCAGCTATCTGCCAGGCGATACTGACTTTACGCAAACGGCGCTGGGAGATAGAGGAGGAAAAACGTATGCGAAATATTGGACCTCTACTGGCTGAAGTACAGGACATGTATAAAGAGAAGCGTGATAAGCAGCTCGAAGAAGCTAGGCGAACGCTTAGTGAGGAAGAATTGGTGGACGAAGAGAAGTACATCAACGGAACTTACAAGGAAAAGATTGAACAAACACAATCCATATTTGCGAGGGCTGACTCCAAATATGAGCAGCAAGAAGTTCCAGATTACCTCTTGGATCCGGTTTCCTTTAATCTCTTTGTAGATCCGGTGATCACCAAATCTGGTAATACGTTTGAAAGGTCTTGGATTCTTCAACATCTCAAATCGAGCGCGACGGACCCCTTTTCCCGTGTTCCATTGACTAAGGATGATCTCATTCCAAACATTCGACTCAAACAGGCTGCGGAAGACTTTATTGCAAAGCAGGGCACGTTTTAAGCATCCACTGCATATGATAGACCATTGGTACGTAGAAACTAAGAAGAACTAATAAGCAAGTTAATTCTAGTTACACTGATAATTTAATCAGGGTGCGAACAAATGCCCTTTGAGAAGTGTGATTACACATCTCAGACGAAGGAGGGCTCAAATCTCAAGTAGGGAATAAATAAATTAAAAAAGCATTATGAACCCTGAGAAAGTGTAAGTGGAGACAGGTCCGGCCATTCTTGGGGTGGTAGGGATATAACCAAGTAAGTAACAAATAATGAGGAACCAATGGAAGGATGACACTCGTACCTGACATATGCTAATAAATCTCAGTGAAAGTTAAAGGCTTCTCTTTTTTCTCTACATGAAAAGACTATTCAGATGCTTTCATCCGCTCATATTTCCCACAGCCAGAGATTAACGCATACGCACCTTTGACACCTACATCTCTTGAAAATGGAATAGTACCAGCATATACAAGCGGATGGACTAAAATGCACTATTTTGCCTACACCCATAATTGCAGAGAAGGGAATTTTAATGCAAATGATTGAAAATTTATTGTTTTATGAGGGAGTCAATCTTGTCGTCAAATTGTTGTTTGTCGTATTTAATGTATTTGTCAACGTTTTTGGAAAAGTCCCCACCACAGTGTCGGTCGTAAAATCGATGATAGAGCGGGCAAATGAAGGATATTTCCTTAACCAGCGTCTCGTTGAGGTGTTTATCAGATATTTTATAATTTTTATGTTGTTGGACCAGAAATTCAAATTCAGAGTTGAAAGTTTTGAATTTTTCTTTAATAGCTTCGCGGTCTTTTGAACTGAGATGCTTATTCCCTGGCTTGATCACCGTAGTGTCCATCAGATGGGCTGCTGCGGCTTTCCACTGCTCGAGGAACAAGTTATACGCTCGCTTTTTCAGCCTATCAATGCGCTCGGCTCCAGAGGCTCCAAGAATCTTGTAAATATCGCTCTTGGTCACGTATCGTTCGATCAATGCAATGTTCGTTAACATGAAAAGGCCAACTTGAGAATTCTTTTTCCCAGTACTCTTTGCTTTTATCTCTAAAATTAGCACAATGGCATCAATTGCGTCTGAAAAATATGCAGAAAGTAGTTCTAATGGATCTCCAGACGTTGGCCCAGGTGCCGGTAACAGAGTAGCCCACTGTGGCCGAGGCGTGGGGATCCATGAAGACATCGAAGAATTAGAGATTGACATTAGCGTACTGTTCTTGTATTCAGCCATACGGCCCATGCGAGCCATAATATCCACGGTGGCATCACATACACCGGTTTCTGGTGGCAGCGATTGCATGTTGTTGATCCGGCTTTCAATGTAACGAAGGAACTCCACAAACACCTCCTGTGCTGTCGTTTGCATCCGCTTCATAGCGTCAGTGAGATTTGCTGGAATTTGCTTGCTGATGCCTTGTATCATATTAATCAGTTGACCAATACACTCAATCACTTCAAAAGTGATCAACGAATCAGTGGACATGTTTCTTCGAATGTGCTCATTAAGGTTATCTACAATAGACAAAAAATCTCCCACAGCCAAAGTGGATACTTCGTCGAAATAGTGTTGCTGTGCGTTTGGCTTTTCCGGGAATAAATGTTTCAAATTCTCAGATTCTGACCATAAGAGACCTTTAAGTGCAGCCGTGTACAGGTGTATAGCGTTGCTTCCTTTTTCATAGGGTCCCTTGGATGGTTTTGGACGTGCCGCCTTTGCCAACGGGGATATTGAACTCAATATATAACTGGCCACCTTTTCTCTAAACACCGCGTCTACAACATCCTTGACCTGCTCAAAATAAGCAAATAGTTGCTGTAGTACAACCACTTTCTCCTGGGGGATCCTTGGCATGGGGATGTTTTGCGTGATATAGATGTTCACATCAATTGGTTTATAAACCTCAGTCAACAACTTCTCAAAATATTCCCGAATGGCAGTCTTGCCTTGCTTAACAAGGTGTTCCATCTTCCCAACAACTTTGTAAAAGCTGCTCAATTTGGAGGCTCTCAATTCATCCAACGAAACGTCAAGAGATTCCACAGCCTGGGCGTACGGTTGTACACCTACTACCTCCGGTCCAGCCTGAATGGTTTTCTCATACTGCTCAGACAGTTTGGCATAATCTCGAATGCCTTGTACTACATTCGCGCTGGCATCTAAATTGGCTCCATATATAGCCATACCTCTTGTTTTGCCCGAGATGGGCCGAATTGCTCGCTCTGCCCGAGACCCGCTCTTGGACAGCTTCTGCAATGAGGCTGCAATCTGGTCTGTTAATGAGTTCACCTTCGACAGCGTCTCCTCCAGTACCCGTGCATCTATCTGTTCCGAGCCCACGTCTGCCATTCCGCTGGTGAATACCTGGTCCCTCAAACTGCTTGAATTATACAATCGACACACCGCTTACGCGTGTTGCGCGACCCAAACCCTCGAAGGGGCGATTGGCCGACAATTATCTCTATTTAGCGAACTCGTAGTTATCATTTACCTAAAGGACTGTTTACAAATATCCTAAAAATCAATGGATTGTATTGAATAGTTGATGGTCATTCTTTGGCACAAGCTAATTGGATATCACTGCGATGGTCGCGTAGAATAAAGCGTCCTTGTCCAGGCCTTGAACTGTTCAGCGTTAGATTCGTTTCACAGATAACTAGTGTTGTAGGCTGCATATAGACCAGGCTTGCATTGTACAACGCAATTCTCGAGCTTGGATGACTCCCTTCTGACTGCTACGGCACCGATTCAATTAACTCTCTGACTCAGCCCAAAGAGCAACTTTGCTGTTCATTGCACTATCGGCAACGGTGAGATAATGTGCAGAACGTACATTCTATTGTAAATATTTTTCATCTTTTTAAACCTATATCTGTCACGTGACCGGAGATGTTCGGTGGGGTTACTTCTTGCATCCCCGGCGGGTCTTTTATGACCTGGACGGCGGCTCTTTATTGTGCGCTAACAATTGGTTGAACGATGAGTGCGAGTATGGATTTTCGAGAGTTTGTTAAGGAGTTGACAGAGGAAGGAGATGTTTTAAACATTACAAAAGAGGTGGATCCCCATCTTGAGGTGGGTGCAATTACCCGCCGTGTTTACGAGACTGGTTCGCAGGCACCTCTATTTAGCAATTTGACCGGACGAAAGGGGGATGGACTCTTTCGAATTCTGGGAGCCCCATTAGGAGTGAGTAAAATTAGAGGAAGAGAGCTGGGAAGAGTGGCCAAATCTCTAGGGCTCGAGTCGAAAGCTACGGCAGAGGAGATCATTCAGAAGATCAACCAGGCAAAAGAGAAGCCACCAGTTCCTTGCCAAGAAGTGTCTGATGGACCCGTTAAGCAGAATAAGGTATCTTCGGATGATATTGATTTGACCAAACTGCCCGTACCTTTCCAGCATGCAGACGACGGTGGAAAGTACATTCAAACGTTTGGAATGTTTGCAGTCCAGAGCCCAGACGGAAAATGGACAAACTGGTCTATTACGCGGGCAATGGTACACGATAAGACGCATTTAGTAGGACCAATTATTCCTAAACAAGACATTGGTACTATATTTGAGCTATGGAAAGAAAAAGGGGAGGATATGCCATTTGCGTTGTGTTTTGGAGTACCGCCTGCTGCAATAATGGTTGGAGGAATGCCGATTCCAAAATGGACCAATGAACCTGATTTCATCGGAGCGTTGACAGGAAAGCCAGTGGAGGTGGTGAAATGCGAAACCAACGATCTGCTTGTCCCAGCTAATTCTGAAATTGTTTTCGAAGGAGTAGCATCAATCAGCCAAACTGCCAGAGAGGGCCCTATGGCTGAGTATCATGGTATGGTCTTCCCAGGTGCCTCGCGAGAGTGCCCATTGTTCAGGATTGATACAATTACCCATCGTAATGACCCAATTCTTCCACTTTGTGTTGCCGGACGTGCTCCCGAAGAAAACCACACTGTATGGAGTTTGATGCAGGCAGCTGAGGTGTTGAACATCTGTCAGCAAAATGACCTTCCCATCAAGATGGTTTGGTGCCCATTTGAGTCCCATTGCCTTTGGTTTGCTTTCCAAGTGGACCGCCAAAAATTGGCAAAATTGCAAACAACACCAGAGCAGTTTTGCCGTAAGCTTGGCCACACCGTGTTCGGGTCCAAGCCAGGATGGTATATCCCGAAAATTTTCCTTGTCGGTGAAGACATTGATCCTGTGAACTTGAATGATGTTATTTGGGCTGAGGCAACGCGCTGTGAACCCGGAAAGAGTGAGTTTGTGTTCACCGAGTATTCCAGCATTCCCCTGATCCCTTACATCAGCCATGGATCCTCTAAGGACATTTCAACATCAGGGAAGGTCGTCAAATGTTGTATGCTACCGGTTGAATTTACTGATAAGCCATTACCGTGGAGAGTGGGCTCATTCCAGGGCAGTTACCCCGACTCGTTGCAAAAGTACGTACTTGACAATTGGTCAGCTTACGGATTTTAGTGATCCACGGCCGTCTTCCCTTGGGATAGCCAGTTACACCCTCGCGTATGTAGTAAAAACTTGGAATTGAATGGCTTCTAGTTTGTCCACTGGGTCAGGAATAATTATTGCATGCATGGTGGTGAATAGAAAACGTAAAAAATTCTCCCGAGGGTGACTCGAACACCCGATCTCAAGATTATTGAGGAGAAATCCATTACAGTCTCGCGCTTTACCAGCTAAGCTATCGGGAGATTTCTTGAAAAGTTTTTTCTTGGGATATAGAATTGATATATTTTGCACCGCCACAAAAACCGCCACTGCACCGCCACAAAATCAAATAATTATCAAATAATTATCAATTTTGATAAGACTGGAGTTGTGGATTTCAAAAGAAAGAGATCATAAGATAGCGGAGTAGATAATGGGGAGAATTTGGAGATCGGCTGTTGTGATGTAGCAGAGTGTGGTGCTGCCACGCGCGTTGCGCGCCGCTGGAGGATCCGGCGGGCACTCACACTTCGAAAACCTGAGGGGGCCAGCTCAATAGTAAGCAAGTTATAAGCAATCTGCACCTGAGTACGTACAATATTATAGTTCTGAAGGGCTCAAATTAAGCAGAAGGGGACATACAACTTTGTCTGGCCTTGCGTGGTTGGGTTATTGATTCCCCACGTCTGTTTAGTATGGTTTATTAATACTGGAGCGGACGAGAGCGACGTCCAGATATATGTACCCGTTTAATCGGACATACGCGAATTGGTGTGAGGAAACGAAAATAAATAAATAAATAAATAAAAATAAAAAAGAAAAAATATTACAGCCCGTAGCGGCTGCTAGGATGAAATGGAATGAGAATGATATAACGGTATCAATCAACCCAACGATGAAACTTTCAAAAAAAAAAAAAAAAAAAAAAACCCTCTGAAACAGATCAAAGCGAGCTTTCCTATTTGATGAGATGCATTTATATCTTCACTGGTTAGAAGTGCATATACTTACAAGTAAATGATTATTGTTATTACCTTATGATATAAGGGTCAATTGCCCATGTTTGTCATCGGATTGGACAAATGATTTATTACAAACGAATGATATAAAAATATCAACTCTAATCCACCGTATGCCTTATTGAAAGAATAGGAGGATAATAATGCAGTATTTGCGTAGAGGAGATGGTTCAACTATGTCGTGGACGGGCAAGCAATCGTCCTGTTGGCGTTCTCCGAGAGCAATGGAGGGGAGGAAGCTTCGGGACGCTCAAAGAGGTAATGCGACAAAACACCCAACAAAAATATAGGGTGGACCATCGCAACACCCCGTCAACAATAAACCATGGTTAAACCCATCATTGCGCCGTCCATTCTTTCTGGTATGTAGACACAACAGTAATTGGGTTACATACACGATACTAACGAAGCGCAGGGGACTTTGGAGACCTCGGTCGAGATAGCCAAAAAATGCTAGACCGTCGGGCAGACTGGCTGCACGTGGACGTGATGGATGGGCACTTTGTGCCCAACCTATCGTTCGGGGCTCTTGTCATCAAGGGCCTTCGAAGCAAAATTCCTAAGGGGAAAGCATTTTTTGACTGCCACATGATGGTGTCCAATCCAAGTCAATGGGTGGAGGATGTGGCCAAGGCCGGGGGCGACCAGTACACGTTCCATTACGAAGCCACCGACGAGCACGAGAAGGTGATTGAACAGATCCGAGCCAATGGGATGCGGGCCGCAATGGCCATCAAGCCTAAGACACCTGTGGATGTGGTATACTCGTTGGCGGACAAGCTGGACATGGTCCTGGTGATGACGGTTGAGCCTGGCTTCGGCGGCCAGAGCTTTATGCCTGACATGATGGACAAGGTGACCAAGCTGCGCGAGAAATTCCCTGACCTGGACATAGAGGTGGACGGTGGTCTTGGACCCGACACCATCGACACTGCTGCTGCCGCGGGCGCCAACGTTATCGTTGCCGGCACGAGCGTGTACAAGGCCGAGGACCCCGAGAAGGTGATGGACCTGATGCGCGACTCGGTGGCGGCTGCTATTAAGGCCTAAAGAGTTAGTCTTTTAGCTATCGTAGGCGGATACTGAGTCCACAATGACCTGGGCACAGACTACCCCTTCCCCCCGTTGCCTCCGGGCTTCTTTAATGCTATTACTTTGTTGTAATATCTTAGACAGCATCGGGTCCCTGCGCCTGCCAGAGGCAGTTTAAACCCGTACATAGCACCAATCTTAACCCTAGATTAGTCGTCTGTCCCCTTGCTAACTCAATTCAACTACGCTGGTGTTAAACGAGCATTGGAAGCAGTTATTATTATATAATTGACTAAACACGCGCACAAAGCAACATACGCTACACGCTGGTCCCATAGTTTGTCCTAATTAGACTAATTGCGCCCATAGCCGTGCAAAACACATGACTCGAGCACCTGAACGGTGGTACGGTTCCTGAGGATCCCATTGTATTGTCCCTTTTGACCACTTGGCCCAACCTTATTGGGGCGAGAAATACGCCCGTATGCAGAATAAACAAAGGAAAGTTGGACAAACAAAGGCCCAGGTCGAAAATAAGATTAGTATTATTCTACGGGTACGACGACGAGTAATATTTCACCAACGATCGGCGCCTGTTTTGGCTGAGTAGATGCAGCATGCGATGCACCCGAGCATCCCAAACTTGACGTGTCACTGCGCACGCGCGACTACACGGACAAACAAGGGGATAGTGATGCGTTTAGACGCCGGGCAAGAAGCGTATATTATTGACAATGCAGGCGCCTCTTATATAAGGCCCTTGCTTACCCTGTAGCCCATACGCGTCAAGGATGGTGGTTGTGCATGCTGGTGACTGTTTCAGCCCGCCGTGCGCGTGCAGGCGGGTGCATGTTTTCGGTCTCGATGGAGTGTGCAAGAAGGAAAAAAAAAACAGCGGCATGCTTAGCTCCTGCACACAGCTGAAGCTGCCAGTTACATTTCGCTGGACGATCAGTTCTATTACGTTTATTAATATTTTTTGTTTTTTTGTTTTGTTTTTGACTCCTCAACCTTTCCACTATGACCACCAACGCTCGCCGGGAGGACGAGCGGTCGAGACCCAGCAGGGGCGTAGCGCCTCCACGTCCCAGCGCTAACAGACCAAGCCCCACACCACCAATTAGTCCTTCACCGCACCAGAGCAAATTTGTCGAGGACCTAGAGTTAGGCAAGAAACACATGGCTAACGTTGCACCTCCGCCGTCGCCTCCGCCATCGTCACGGTCGTCATCGACCACGTCTCTCAGTGCGACTTCGGACCGCAAGTACTCCCAGACCAGCTCCATCTCGTCAAGTCGCTACTACGCCCCCAAGCGGCCTCCCCAGAACGGCGGCCACGATTCTAGCTCAGAACAAGGACTGTCCCGGCGCAGCACCCTGGACTCAGACCAGCTCCAGCGGTCCCGGCGACCCAGCATCCAACAGAAGGCCCAGGACTTCCACCACATCATGCACGACCTGTGGGTTCGGCATTCCAAAATGGCCCTCAAGTCGCGACCATCAGACCCCCTCACCTACGCCACCCCGCGCAAAGAGGCCTTCCTGCTCTACAACAAGGCAAACACGCCCACCCGACGCATGGACGCTATCGAGCTCTGGACAATCATGTCCCTTCGCCTGATGCTCAAAAACTCGGTCCTTTTCTCCCCAGTCGCACACACAATCACCCAGATGGGCCGTCAGGTCGCAAACAATTCCATCCTCGACATACACGGCGCTTTCAAAGCTCCCTGGGGCTGGCAGGTCGCATTCGACTACCCTACTGCCACCGTCTACGGCTACGAGGTCGACCACACCGGCGGACAACTCAATCCAGGCATCCCCCTGCCCTCCGACGTGGGTCCCCCAAACTACATCTCTGTACTCGGCCACACTCTAAAGCCCCTCCCTTTCGAAGACGACATGTTCGACGTCATCACATGCAAGAGCTTATGGTATTTTGTCCGCGCCGGCCACTGGGCCGACGTGCTGAGAGAAATGTACCGAGTGCTCAAGCCCGGCGGCGCCCTCGAGTTGGTCGTGTCTGACTTCGACCTGCTTAACAAGTCTCCTACGGAGGAGCACTGGTGCAGTCGGTTGATTTCCGGCGTGCGCAAGCGTGGCATTGATCCTTACCCGAGCATCCTGGCCCCCAGGGAGATGGCTGCCGTGGGCTTCACCGACATCAACCGCTGTAACCTAGTCATGCCGCGGGGCTGGGGCGGTCAGATTGGCCAGATGACTGACTTCCAGTCAATGTACTACACTGACGCCATGTTCAGCTATTTTGCCGACATTGCCCCCGAGGAAATCCCCGAAATGAAGGCTGCAATGGTGTCCTCAGACCCGAAGAGGAGACCCTGCTCGGCGACTCAGATCACCCTTGTATACGGCATTAAACCTTCTTCTTAACCGACTCATGTATTTATACCCCCATGTCATGTATTTAACGTTAATTTCGATCCCTTCCATTGGATCCAGGCGATCCATGGTTGGCTTCAGTCATACTTTCTTTCTTTCTTTTTTTTTTTTTTTTTTTTTTTTTTTTTTGTCTATGCCCACCAGAGAATTTATTTATACCTCCGTTCGTGTGGGTCCAGATGCGTATGGCCCACAATAAAACTAATGTCGAAGTAGGAACTTGTATTAAGTGGCCGGCTGCCCCCAGTAAATCCCGTCAACGTCGTCATCCTCCGTCTCATCATAATCAAAAAAATCGCCGTCATCGACATCATTTTCATGATCTTCATAATCACACACTGACGAGTAGTGCTTCGGGTCCCCATCGTATTGCACGTCAAGCCCAGGATCGGGATACACAAACTCCCGTCCCTCGGGCACTGTGCAGTAGCCAGGCAATTGAGCCAGGTATATTGGTGGACCCTCAAGCATAGTGGCGTTCGGGTTGGGGTTTTCAATATCAACCCATGCGCAGTTGTGGTAGAAGTCTCTATTACCTGACCGGCTGATCCAACTCCAAGCGAATAGTGCTTGTCCCGGAGGAGCGCTGCGAGGAATCTCAAATTCATAGTCCAATTTGAGAGGACAACCTCCAATAATAGATTTGATCACTGTAAAGGTCTCGCCCTTATCGTAAGACAGTGATAGTTGACATGAACCTCCATGATGCATGGCCTTTCCCATTAGACTTAGGGTATAAGTCTTTCCTGCTTCAAATGTTTCCACAGACATTTCCGGCTCACTTATATGGTAACCTTTGCAGGGATATACGCCCAGTGGGTCGTTATATGAGTAATCAGCGTTCATGTAGTCGTAGTTGCGATTGTATTTGGACTTTATGGGCGGCGGATAATACATCTCCATATGGCCAGAACCCGTTGAACACAACAGCACCAGTACAGCAGCCTTCAGCTTCTTCATCGCGCCGGTCTACAAGGTAATCAGAGGCCAAACGGCCTTTATATAGCCTGGTACTAAATATATCGCAAGTCTTGACCTCGTCTACCCAGCCCCGGAAAACACACATACATACACCTGGCAGCCATATTTTCAAGCTGCCAAAGCCACATTCCCTTAGTTGCTACCTGCACTTTAGAAACAGCTATTTGCAATCATTTTTTACCTCTAAATATGCAGTACCAGGCCCCTGGGTCTGTACAAAAATTTGCTACTACTTGCAGCATGAACCCGGATCCAAGACATTTTAATTGCAAAGCCTGGGCAAACAACTAGTGAATAAAAAACCTTCGGGGCCAGCCCCGAGAATGTTATATTGTGTTGGTATACTATAGTTTGTACAATCGGTTTATGCAGAGGCGGTTGAATTAGAACAAGTCGAAGTATAGTCAGAGGAATCGCCGCCATACTCAACATTTGGGCCTGGGTCTGGGTATTTGAATTCCTTGCCCTCTGGAACAGTGCAATAGCCAGGCAAGTCGGCGACGTACAAAGGAGGACCTTCGAGCTCGGTGGCATTTGGGCTAGAGTTTGAGATATTAACCCATGCGCAGTTCTGGTAATACTCGCGGTTACCAACCTTGTTGATCCAGCTCCAGGCGAAGATAGCTTTTCCGTCTGGTGCGCTTTGTGGAACTTCAAAGTCATAGTTGAGCTTGATAGGACAGCCTCCGATAATAGACTTGATGACAGTAAATGTCTTGCCCTTGTCGTAAGAAAGGGCCAATTGGCATGAGCCACCACCGTGGAAAGTAGAGCCATCCAATTGCATTGTGTAGGTTTTACCAGCCTCAAAAGTCTCCACTGGAATTTCAGGCTCATCCAGGTACCCTTTGCATGGATAAATTCCAAGCGGGTTTTTCATGGAGTAGTCAATATTGGTGTAGTTATAGTTAGGATTGAAAGAGGACTTGATAGGAGCCGGAAACTTCATCTCAATGTGGGCAGTTGCCGACGAGATGAATGCTAGAGTTGCGCCAATTGTTCCTAAGAGCTTCATTGTTATTTGTTGTCTTGCTGATTAAAAAACCAATGACATTATTCCAGGCAAATTGCCTTCCTTTTATACTTGAGTCGATGCACATTTGGTCGTTTCTAGACCGGCCACACGGAAAGCACGCATATCTGTCGATCGACAGTCCACCTTTGCCACTGACGGAAACCAGGCATTTATGACATACATTCCTGGATTTTATTGGCAATTAGCATCTTCTTTAAACGCAACAAGGGCTCTAATATTTTGCCTTTTTGGTTGTTTTCACTGGAATCTTTTTTCCCTTATGCTACAAAGTTAGCGAACTTGAAAGATCGGGACCAAAAAAAATCAACGTTCAGCCGTGTCTATGTCTCAGATTTGAAACACCAGCCCCAGTATCGATTCGGGTAAAAGATCGGTAAACGGTGCCACATGGATTTTCCAATTCGAGCAAACAGGCTTCCCATTCCAGAAACCAATTCCCGTTGCGGATGTGGTTAGATTCTCGGCTGACCAAAAGGGAAGCCGTTTTATGACTGTGTTTTGGCCACGAGGAATGGGCTGAGCGTAGCATACAAAGAGCGAAGCTTGGGCCACAATCGTCGTTAATTTTCCCTGTTATTTGGACAACTGTTTGAGCAAAGGCCACAAAACGACGTCATGGGTACCCCATAATCCTGCATGTACAATGTTTGACCAGCTGCAAGAATTGGTCATACAAGGATGCAAGGATAACGGCGTCCAACCGAGATGCACGACCGAGACATGCTGCGTATTTTCCTTTAAATGAAAACTACGGATAATACCGATGCAATACTTGAGAATTCAGGGCACGTATGTACCTCTCTTTGGAATGAATGTGCCGCGGAGTACGGACTTTCGGTACAAAAGGCGTTCGGCAAGCCAGTACTGTGGATAATACCTTTACGTACACGCCTAATCAGTGGAGAACGATGGAATTGAAACCCTCCTGCATTCTTGCTCGTGAAACCCCTGAACAATGTAATACGAGGATGAGCGCCAAGCGTTTGAACGTTCCACCGTTAGACGGGCTTAAGCATATCCCGAGGGGAACAAATGGAGCGTTCAGATGAAACGTTCATACATATACTTGACAAGCAACGAGCATTTGCAACGTACTAGGCCCGAGTAACTTTACTGTTAACCTGGAGGGTGTCAGGATATCGCCTAGTTCTCTGGACAGAGAGGGGAAGTAGTGCTGTCCAAAATATACATTGCCGACGTAAGCAGCCTCTCCTGTGTACAATGCAAGACACGAGTCGTAGTACAAATGTTGAAAAAAAATAATGTCACACTTTCATTACCCCGGTACTATGTTACACCGGCAATTAGTAGGTGTTACATAATGGCCCCTGCCTTGTGTAACTTCAATTGACACGAATGAAGGGTATCTGTGACACACTCGCAGCTCGGAAAATGAGATATCCCTTGTCACTTACATACGACGTTTGAAGCAAGGTGTAAATGCACTGTTCCCTAGACTTCTTCACATGCTTAGGTTAGGTAGGGTTGGTTATGGCGGTTGTGTGCAGGGAGAAAAAAGAAAAAATAAATAAATGAAATAAACAACAAACGAATAAACGAACAAAATGATGTCTTTTGAAATGGCTGTCGATAGTTTCCAGCCTATAACGTTGGGTCCTACTCTTTTGTTCGGCCATTTGAGTGCAAACCCCAACCTCGACCTTGCAGCTGTGATCTGTGAGATATTGGTCCTGCACTAGAATCTTGCTCATTGAGATACTTCATACTACATATTACCTGAGGACTAAGATGCAATTCTACTTGATTCCTATTCAAGTACTGAAAAGAAGAGCACTCCTGTTAGATCTATCTCCGAATATACTATGCCAGAAAACGAAAAGTTGTGTTTAGATGGTTAAATTCACAACTATATTACGCCACTCCCTCATCCAGGTGCTACGATAAAACACAACCAATCAGTGCGTGGAATTGAAAACCAAACCTGATGAATTCCGTTGATTCACACCACCTCCGGGGGTTTGCCGACCACAGAATTATTTTTAAGACGTGGGGAAGAAGATTGGGAACACACACTCAACATGCATAGTACGAGGGCCTGCAAACGGTTGGCGAGTACTAGACCAATTGGATTGCGATTCAGTTCGTCTTATAACCTGCTTAAGATAGGGCAGCCGGGTTCGAGCGACTATAAGGTTTATCTGAAGGACGGAGATAAGCCGATTTCCTTTTTTCATGATGTTCCGTTGAAACCCGCCGAGTCCCTGGCGAACGACAATATCTTCAATATGATCGTCGAAATCCCACGTTGGTCGAATGCCAAATTGGAGATCAATAAAGCGGGAAAGTACAACCCAATTGTCCAGGATACAAAGAAGGGCAAGCCGAGGTTTGTACCCAACATATATCCCTTCCTAGGGTATATGCATAACTACGGCGCTCTCCCACAGACATGGGAAGATCCTGACGAGAACTGTCCGTTCACGGGGAATACAGGTGATAATGATCCAATTGATGTGTGTGAAATTGGCCAGTCGGTATTCCAAACTGGCGCTATCAAGCAAGTGAAGGTTTTGGGCGTATTGGCTCTCCTAGACGAAGGCGAAACTGACTGGAAGATGATTGCGATAAACACTGAAGATCCAATGGCGAAAGAACTCAATGACATAGACGATGTGCGAGCTGCAATGCCCCGCCTTCTGGACGACACAAAGACCTGGTTCCGTAATTACAAAATACCTGATGGGAAGCCTGCCAACGAATTTGCGCTCAAGGGAGAATTCCAGAATAAGCAATTCGCCCTTGACGTGATCAACCGCACGGCCAAGTCCTGGAACACACTCATAAACGAGGGCCATAACGGAATCTCCTGTGTTAACTCAACTTTGCAGAACAGTCCAAACTTTGTCAAGGATGCATCGGTTGGTGACCTTGCACACTCCACAGGAGCTTCTGAACCAAATATTGATCTCAGCGAACTTCAGAAGTGGTACTATGTGAAGTAGATGTGGTTTATTTTGTCCTCCTGTATGTAGTCATTTCATTCTGTATTGTTCATAATTAATACTGAAGAGTTAAAGATGGATTTTGTAGTCTAGTTTGGCTAGATACAGAAGGATATTTGGTCGATAAAATGATCGTTCAAGAGAACTACAGGGAACCAAAGCATAGTCCACTAAAGAAGAGTCCGCAGAGAATTTACATCTACTCATTCTCTACGCGAGGTTCGAAAAGATTCAACAGCTAGTTGATGCTGTTGCAAAGAAAATACCTTCCCGTTTGGACATCGGTGATAATCGGAGATAAGGACCGGATCGGCAGGGTCAAGAGCAATTGCTGTCCACTCCTAAGAAATCAGCCATTATTCAGAACCATGAAATACGGATTGGCTGCAGTTGACAATTTGATCAATCCTGAAGCTACAGGAACACCAAAGCCATTGGACATTGGCCGGATTTCGCCTCCTGATAGTCAAATATGCAGACGTGCATATGATCATATCCAGAACCAGCTCCCGCCAGAAATTGTTAATCACTGCTCCAGGGTATTCGCATTCGGGATGGCTGTACTAGAACTACAGCATTTTGATGTGGACCCAGAGACGTTCTATTTGGCGTCAATGTTCCATGACATTGCTGCTAGCCCCAGGAACAGGCGAGCTTCAAAGCTTAGCTTTGAATTTTATGGGGGAATACTAGCTAGAGATTGGCTTCTCGATGTTGGTATAAATCAAGATCAAGCTGATTCTGTCGTTGAAGCAATCTTTCGCCATACCTTATTTGTCGGTGGAAAGATTCATGCCTGCGGCCAACTTTTGCAGCTGGCGACAACCATTGACGTCTTGGGTAGTCATACGAATCTCATTCATCCTGACACAATTGACAGCGTTGTTAGT
This sequence comes from Blastobotrys persicus, assembly GCA_030585065.1. Lineage (NCBI taxonomy): Eukaryota > Fungi > Ascomycota > Dipodascomycetes > Dipodascales > Trichomonascaceae > Blastobotrys > Blastobotrys persicus. The sequence goes on from JAJMBO010000054.1 coordinate 17,445, forward strand.
GCGTACCCTCGCTTGCACTGGAATGAGTATTTCTCACAGGCTATGAAAGATGAGATGGCTTGTAAACCAGGCTGCCTCACGACCATCGGCGGACAGGACTTTGTTTCTAACATCAGAAACAACAAGGTGATGGAAAAGTATGATTCACATTGATGATTTTCATACTTTTAGTTAGTATACCAAATCTCCCTAGTTCGTCTTCCGACATTACATTAACTATATACGTAACCTATTCCAAACATATATTTAACACAGCATGGTTTTCAATCCATCGATCCAACTATAGGATGCAATCGCTCAGTCCATACTACAACATGCCCGACCCTTACAATCGACTAACAATGTATTGCACTTGTGTTCAAACCCATTATTCAGCCTCATCACGTGACCAACGATAAAGAAAAAAAAAAAAAAAATCGATCTGCCGCTTATCAGACTACGCGTGCGCGGGCTAAAAATTGTCAGTTGGACGTTTTCACCTCCAGTGAACAGAAAGCGAATATTATATGTTAGGGAGACCGGGGCTCTTAAGAAGACCAAGGATCTTCTGTAGGAGATATGCGACCAATTCTCCGGTCCCTGGTAGTGTTACCAAGTTGTTCGACTCGCGACTAGACGGCAATGTAAAGAACAATAACCAGAATTCCGAACGGCAATCTGATCCGACGAAATCAGGAAACAAAAGGACACCGCGGGCATTCAACGATATCATTGAAGACATGAATACAAGAAAACTGCAAGAAGATGAACTTTTATTGGCCAGTAGACTTAAGGTTCGTCAATTGAGCTCAATGGTCGGTCCAAAGAAACGTACATCGTATTTAGATGTGACAAGTGGTATAAAAGTTGGGGATCTGGTCCAATCACAAAGATATGGAATATCTGTGATTATCGAAACACCGAATGGAAATGGCAATGACGAGGACCTCTCCATTTGTACAATATCCGGTACGGTGAAGTCAGTGCGACGGGGAGACATAACATTAAAATTAGAAAGCTTTGCGCCACCAGATCTATTTAACAATTCTACATGCGAGATCCTTAGTGGGAATGGCCAGCCGATGAAAGTGCTGAAGAGCGACGTTCGATTAGCAGTGTGCGGGCCGTTAAGGGAGTTTTATAGAGCTTCACACTTCCTTGCACCTGCGATTCGTGACGCTTTGGATGAAATTTTAAATCATTTAGCTAATAAGGAGCAATCGGTTACTATTCCAATGTTTGAACTAGCTCGCATGGTGCAATATGCAACGTTCATGAAAACCCACAATCCAGAGGAAGCAGGTGATCCAAACTTTTACCAGGAGTTGTTGACAGAGGGCTATCCGATACCTAGTTCGACTACAAAGCTGCATGAAACGATTCCCTCAAAGGTGCTGTATATGACCTATCAGATGATTGAACTGGTCTTCAACAACCGGGCGTTGTTAGATGCTAATACAGTGACTGTATTGTCCCATAAAGCTGTGGATATGGCAAGTTCGGCATTAACTTCTATCAAGCGCGAGGAAGTAGTTGCTCAGATCAATGGCATGTTGAACTCTGACTTCTCGTGCAGTGACCTAGTCGGTGAAAAGGTCTCGTCAGAGGTTAAGGATGTTTTGACGTTTTTGAAAAGATATGCATTACGAGATTTTAATGAACTGGATTCAACTTCCCATTCAGCTGCAATTTCATTGCTAAGGCACTTGGTCCCATTTGGCAGTGAATATATTTCCTTCGAAACTGCATTAGCTGTACAGACAAAATTAAAGAATTTAGATGAATACCATGGCCCCCAGATTGAGAGTGAACGATTTTCTCAGGTCAGAAAGGAATTCAACTATCCTTCGTACACAAATCAGATGGAAAAATATCCAGATTCGATGGAAGGACTCAGATGTAACGATGCTACCGACAGGCAAATATATTGCATTGATGCACAGGACGCTGAGGAAATTGATGATGGAATATCAATTCATAGGGATGTGGAAACTGGAAAATGGAGGTTGGGCGTCCATGTTGCAGATCCAGCTTCCGCATTGATGACAGGCGACAAAACGTTAAACAAGATTTTAAGCCATGCATACAAGTTAAGTTCTACTGCTTACATGCCGCAAGAAAGCATTCCAATGCTCCCGGAGAATTTTAAAAGTGCATTTGGTTTAATAAAATCATCGTCAGCCCCTCGACGTTGTCTGACTTTTGAATTTGAATATGATCCAGAAAACGGTCTAGTCGATGAAAGCTCCTTACAGGTCAAACCCCTGTTTGTTGAAAATATAGTCTCGCTCTCCTATGAAACCGTTGATCGAATGCTGAAAGAGCCGAGAAATACTTCTCCCCAACATGCCGACTTGCACGATTTGCATTCAGTGGGATGTAAGTTTAGAGAATTCAGGGTAAAAAATGGTGCTGTGGAAATGGATATTCAGTCATACTCTACAAGAGTACAAGAAGAGAGTTCTGGTATTGAGCTGGTTGAAAATAAGATTTTGGAATCCAGTAGGGTGGTGTCTGAGATGATGATTATCGCAAACTATCTCACAGCTGGGTTTACTAAACAGAACAACATTCCAAATATCTATCGAGCACAGGTTCTCAATTTCACGAAATACGCACCCATGGCTTCACGGATAAAAATGGCAACCCTCTCCCCGGTGGCATACGCTCATGAGTCCCTAGGATTGAGATACTATACCAACATTACGTCGCCGCTTCGAAGATTTCAAGACCTTATTGGGCATTGGCAATTAGAGGCACATCTCTCCCAGGATAAATACCCCCTTCTTGACCGCTCTCAGATATCCACGATAGCAACTTGGCTTCATTCTACCCAATCCACCATTAACCAAGCCCAAAGGCAATCTAACGTCTATTGGAAACTACGAAAAATCGAATCACTCACTAGCAGTAGTTCTTTGCAAGAGGAGTTTGAATGCACTATGGTTCGAAATATCCCGAGAATCGATGGCAGTAAAATGGCCTACTGCACCAACTGGGGTATGGACGCCGTCGTCTATGGAATCCCTAACAACGTCAATGTAGGGGACACCTTTAGATGTACACTGGGTGCTGTTCACCCTAACCTATACAGGTTAGAACTCCTGTATCAATCAAAGTAGACTATTTTTCCTGTAAATATACTATCATGGTAGATTCTTTAAGAATCGCGCCAGGGCGAACATGGTCACTTCTCATCCTTGTTTATGAAAGCAAGCATCTTGTACCAGATACTGTGTAACTGCTCTCGCTAGGAATAATCTTGAAAAGCGCAGGGTACACTTTGGCATTTCATTTTATAGCTGTCTAATAGTTTGGTCATAAATACCCTGAACAAATGCCATATAACCATATGATGATTTACACTATTCCATATTGTAACCAAACCATTGCAGTCCAAAGTAACAATGTTTTTCTATTCAGGGGTAAGGCACAGGGATTGGTAAGAAACTATCCGCGGATGGCGCGCAGGCTTAATTAGCGGGGGGCCGAATGTGGGAATACGTGTTTCGAAGCGAACCCTGTGCGTTGAAGGCTGACAAAAAATGTGGCCAAGAATGGGGAGACTGTGGCCCATGGATTTGGTTTTGGCAATTGCAACATTTGTTGGTGCTTGCCTTGCTGAGGTTCCGTCGATTGATGTGGATTTGCAAGCAAATTGGCATATGCCCCCCTTTGAACTGGAATTGATGTGAGTATAGTCAACTGAATTCAAAGATTGTTGGCTCTAATGTTGCGGGTCTAGTGAAGCGATTTCAGGAGAAAATTCTAGTGCTTATTTCCCTTTGTTAGCTGCATACGTGGGAATAAAGGAGCTAGGGACCCATGAAACCGAGGAGCAAGTCCATGACGGGATTCTTGGACATTGTATTGAGAGTGGGTTCTTAAAGCCAGAGGATATTGGCTATGTTGATTTTTCACTATCTATGCATCGCTATTCAGCACGAATTCAAGCGCAATATCAGTACTATAATACTGCAGTTTTACCTAAAGTGAAGAATCAAATCCCTGAAGACTGCGAGAATCTCTTTTATTACAATGGCAAGGGTGTCTGTGATACGGACTCGGTATTTGCGCTGGAGACGTTATCTGGCAGTACCGAAGATGTTGAGTTATTGCCTACTGATAGGATTCTGGGTGATAATGCAGATGCACCTGTTGCCATTTTGTACGCTGATTTAGAGTCGGATTCGTTTGTACAGTTTCATTCTCATCTGAGCGCGTCTGCAATGGAAGGAAAAATTCAGTATATTCTCCGGTACAAGCCTCCTCGGGATCTGACATCGAGACCAAAGGAGAATTTGGCTGGTTATGGTGTAGAATTGGCACTGAAGCGAACAGATTATCTCGTTATAGATGACAGAGATAGCCCGGGGAAAGAAAAAGACGGCAGTACTGAAGAGGATGAGTTGGAAGGTGAAACCAGTTCCGAGTCGGAGACTAATATAAAAAAAGATAATGTGCTTGCAGAGGATGCAGAGAAAAGTGTCAGCAAAACAAAACTGTCTGCATTGGGATACAGAGCTGCCAACTATATCATGAATCATAAGAACCCGTTTGAAGCACTGGTTAATGTGAGTTTGGATTTTCCAAAGTACTCTGGAGCAATTGCGGAGCTTTCACCCGAACGTGCAGTATTTAAAGACGTTAAGCAGAATGCTGTTAACCGTATGATTAATCCGGGGCAAAATTCTATCCTTATTAATGGAGCACCCGCTTTCTCGGTTGACGACTCCGTCTTTTCGCTACTTGACGTTTTGGACAGAGAAAGGAGTTTCATTAAGGACTTGGCTGATTTAGGATTAAAAGACTCTGTGGCTGCAGATCTGATCAATAAGAATATTTTGGCAGATGCCAGCGTTAACGCTGTTAGCAGATATGATTATCGGTCTAGAGGCCTGATTTGGCTAAACGATATTGAAGCTGATGAACAGTACAAAAACTGGCCTGATGATGTACAAATATACCTGGATAGAGATCATCCTGGACAGTTTTACCCGGTGAGGCATAATACGAACGCGCTTGTGTTCACAGTTGACTTTAGCAATCGTGTACATCACGATATTTTGGCCCAAGCCTTTAGTATCCTGAGTCGAGGGTTGCCTATTCAAATCGGTATTATCCCGCTAGTTCACAGCTATGAAGCTAGAGAGCATGCAGCAAATTTGCAGTTTTTGGAGCTGAATTATCCGACCCGGTCAGTTATCACATATATTACGAGCATCCTTTCTGAACTGAACATCAAGGATGCGATGAGCAAGGCGTTAAAAGGATCTGAAACCCCAAACCTGAACGAACATCCTGAGGTGGATCAGGTCATAGAGTCGTGCAAAGAATGGGAAAAGCGTTTTGATATGGTGGATAATGAAATGATAATTTTCGCTAATGGTCATCTAATTGAAGCCTCCAACTCCTGGTTATATGAAGCTTCAGCTATATTCCAAAATGATTTGGAAATTGTTCGTGGAATTATCACCAAGGATGAAAGGGACCCTGATATTTCATTACGTGACCATTTTATTAAGGATGGATTGCCTGGTCGAAACAAAGTTGTAAATCCAGTTGACCCAACGACGATCAAGTACATGGACACAGGAGTGCTTTATGACCATTTGTGGGATCTTATTGAGTCGATACCGAATGTGTCTAGCTTGTCGAAGGAAAGTGAATATTACTCTACTCATTGGTTCTTTGGTGATTTCGCTAATGCTGATACGCTAAAGCAAGTAATCCAATTAACCAGATTTGTGGCTGGTAATAAGGGCGAAAAGAATATTCAAATGTACTTCGTTCCGATAATTGACAACACCCTCAAACAGACAAGCGTGAGAACAAAACGTGCAGAACGTGTGGTAAAAGACCTCCAGCTGATCAATCGCATGGCAAAGGACACTGATTTTGAAACCATCATTGCCTCACTTGAGGCAATGTATGACTACTATTTTGGAGAGAAGAAAGGTAAGTCTGCTCCTGAAAGCGTTCGGCCAACTTTGCAACGCTTTGGCCTGGACGAGGAATTTCGCCTTTTAGGTTCTACTAGTGATATCAGGACAAGACTTCACGAGCAAGTATCCGATAGGCTTAAGCAGTACTGGGGGCTTCAACGGGGCATGAAATTGGTGGTGGACGGCAGAATAGTTCCAATTCCTAAAGATAAGACGCTTGGACTGGGGGAGTTAAATTCGCTTCTAAAGCGGGAAGAATCATCTCGCACTGCGGCAATCATTGATCTGGTAAAGGATGTGTTTCCCACTGAAAAGGAAAAATGTTTCGCTTGGTATGATAAGTTTGTATCTAGATACACAAGGACTTTCTTCATCGAGGGTCATAACGAGTTCTTTATCAGTTCTGAGGCAACACGGGTTAACACTGACGAGCTTGTTGCTGAAAATTCTATGATAAATGTAACTGCTTCAGGAGAACCAGCAGTATTGCGAATTGTCGCAAGTATCGATCCGCTTAGCCCAACTGGACAACAGTATCTGACATATGTTCAAGCCCTATCCCAGCTTCCAAGGGTTTCTGTCAAAGTTCTTTTAAATCCTACGCCAAATCTGGAAAATATCCCACTAAAGCGTTTCTATCGCGCGTCGTTGCCAATAAAACCCTCTTTCAGTCCCAGTGGGTCTCGCCGCAAAGAGCATATTGTATTCTCTGGAATGGCTAAAGACACTCTTTACAACATGGAAATTCACACGCCGTCTTCTTGGATCGTCAACCCTGCAGAAAGCATCTACGATCCAGAAAACATTATTCTGGATAATGTGAAAGAGGAGAAAATGTGGGTAACTTATGAATTGAGGCACTTATTGTTGGAAGGTCATAGCCGGGATGTTACTGTCGGTGGTGCACCAAGAGGGGTTGCTCTTGATCTCGGAACCGAAGAGAATCCACATTCTACTGATACAATTATAATGGCCAATCTCGGATACTTACAATTCCAAGCAAATCCTGGTTTGTGGGTTTTGAACCCCAAACCCGGCAGACCGAGTGAGATATTTAATCTCGACTCTGCAGGAGTTGGAGGATTTGGTAATACCGAAGATAAGTCTAATAAGATATTCATATCCAAAATGACAGGAGCGACCATCTATCCTCGATTCAGTCGCAAAAAGGGGAAAGAACACGACGACGTTCTCGATACCAAGACAACCAGTGGGTCATTTTGGAACAGACTGAGAGGAGTCAACGAAGAAGTTCAAAAAAAACAAGCTGATATTAATATTTTCACCGTTGCCAGTGGTCATCTTTACGAACGGTTTTTGAGCATTATGACTTCTAGTGTTATGAAGCACACAAATCATACGGTCAAGTTTTGGCTTATTGAAGACTTTCTTTCACCATCATTCAAGGAGTTCGTCCCATATCTTGCTGAACAGAAAGGTTTTGAGTATGAATTTGTCACATACAAATGGCCCCATTGGCTGAGAAGTCAAAGTGAAAAACAGAGAACAATTTGGGGCTACAAAATCTTGTTTTTGGATGTTTTATTCCCGCAGTCTCTTGATAAGGTTCTTTTTGTTGATGCTGACCAAATTGTGCGCACTGATCTTAAAGAGCTTGTTGACATGGATTTGGAGGGCGCGCCATATGGCTATACACCCATGTGTGACTCTCGAAAGGAGATTGAAGGCTTTAGGTTCTGGAAGCAAGGTTTCTGGAAGCGATTCCTTGGCGATGAGTTCAAGTACCATATTAGCGCTCTGTACGTTGTGGATTTAAACCGATTTAGAGAAATTGCTGCAGGCGACCGTCTGAGACAGCATTACCAGCAGTTGTCGGCAGACCCAGAGTCCTTGTCGAATCTTGATCAGGATCTCCCGAACCACATGCAACGGCAAATTCCCATTTTCTCATTACCTCAAGATTGGCTATGGTGTGAAACATGGTGTTCCGACGAAAGCCTTAAGACGGCGAAGACGATAGATTTGTGTAATAATCCAATGACGAAGGAGCCGAAACTGGACCGTGCTCGAAGACAGGTCCCAGAGTGGGTTGAATATGACAACGAAATCGCTGGTTTAGCCGAGCAGTTCCGGGAATTCCAAGACGCGACAGAGGATACCGCACGACCCCTCTCTGACGAGAACTCCTCTAAATCTAACGATGATGAGGATGATTTTATTGAACATGATGAATTGTAGTATCATTAGCTGAATTTGGTGTTTAACGGTAGTTGCCTTTTCTCTTTGACGAAAGACCCTGTTGACACTGTAGCGATTGCAATTCGCATACTACTCCAAGAGAATTAGACATTGCTCAATATGACTAGTGGACTTACTAGCAGCGAAATTTATCTTTTAGTAGGTATTTCAATTCTCATATTCCTTCCTATCTTTAGTGCGCGTAGTCTACAAATCTATCAAGCCTTCTATAAAACAAAAATAATCTCAAGCTTTAGTGATAAAGGTTTGGAGGGTTCTGAGAGGTGATATGCGTTTGAACTATTAGCTTTCATAACTCGTTTAAAATACCTTACTAAGAACTCCAGACAGAGATGCAGAAGGATTTGACTTTCTGTTATCGTCGACTCGCTTCGATGTAGTCTTGCGTTGGTCAAATGATCTTCTAAAGTCGTCTTGATCGTTGGCTGATTTCCCTTTCTCAGCTCGCTTCTCTTTAATCCCTTTGATCATCTTGGACTTTTCAACGTTGTCGATGAATGTTCTATTCTCGCGAGTAGCCTGTGCAATCTCAGCACGCATCTTTTCTTGTCTGGCCTGATTCTCTGCTGCAATTTGTTCCGTCAAGTTCGACCATTTGAATTTATGAAGATATTTGACATTGAGGATATCGTCATGGAAAAAGTTACCCTTTTTACCGCCAATTATGTTTCCGTTTAACGTTTCAGCCGCCACTTTTGCATGTCTTTTCTTCTTAAATTCCGCCCATCCCTCAGTAAAACACTTCTTCTTGTTCCCGCCATATTTGACTCTGCGAGCCCGCACTTTGGCATCTTCTGGGACCAAAAAAATACGATTGACCTCACCAAATCTGGAAAGGATATGTTTGAGTTTATCAGGCTTCATAAATGGGGGGATCCGTGATATATACACAACCCCAGTCTTCTTGATCGTTCTTTCTCGCTTCTCAAGCTCCTTCTTCGAAATTGGTTTAACAATTTTCTCATCCTTTATATTTTCCCTCTCACTCCCTTCTTCTTCTTCTTCTTCTTCTTCTTCCTCTTCTTCTTCTTCCCTCTGGTGCAGTAGAGCTTTCTTCACCATTTGCGTTCTACCCTCCTCATCTTCGTCCGCTTCTTCGTCGTCACTACCATATTCCTCTCCCACACTGTGTACAGCTGGAACATCCTGAAGAACCTCCTCCTCACCGGAACTATTTTCTTCTTCTGATCCAACAGAAAAGAAATCGGCAGCCCTCTTTCGTTTCACTGGAGGCATGATAAGATAAACGTTTTTCAATTTTTGGAGAAGCCACAAATCCACGTCAAAATTTCTGCGCGCCGCGATTATTCACGACTCAAATTACCTCTGTTAAATTCGAACCATATGTTCTTCAAGTAGGCCCTGTAGTACTCGCCAATGGCCCCTAATCCTTTCTAAAGCCGCTCGCGTAATCCAACTTCTTACAATTTTAAGCCCCCGTTGAAGAGCAGTTCGCGAAAAGTCCCCTAAAATATTTGTTCTTATCAGATTGATGGCCGGTCCCGGCGGACCGGCGCCGATAATGGCGACCGAAAAAACAAGATTAGACTGAAATCTTTGGAAATCAAGCATGAGTTCGATAGCATCTGTCCTTCCTGCACCGAAACATGGAGAAAATAGGCGGAATAATGATCAGAAGGAGCAGGAAGACGAAAGGCTGTCGAGGGAGGTGGCGTTGAGGCATGGTATTCCGCCGTATGGCCAGCGACAGTCATTTCGTCCGCAGACTCAGCAGGATTATGGAGATGGTGGCGCGTATCCGGAGATTCACATTGCGCAGTATCCACTGGGAATGGGCCGAAATGGCAAGGCCAAATCGTCTGAAGGAACTTTAGCGTTGAAGGTTGACTCGGAGGGCAAACTGGATTACGACTCAATTGCAAAGCAAGGCCACGAACCTGGAAGAATTGTCCAAACTTCATATAAGGATCTGATTCCGCTGCGTCAGAGGGCAGATGCAGGTGATGTTTCTCTAGCAAGGCCTTCGGAGGAGCAAGTGAAGGAGACGACTGATCGTACAAAGGCCGCTATAGATAAAATCCTATCAGGGAAAATTGAATCATCCAAACCGCGCGCAGTTGCAAAGGGTTCCGAATCAGCTACCTACGTTCGATATACTCCATCTAATATGATGGGGGAGAGTGGCGATAAGAAGCATAGACAGAGGATTATAAAGATGGTAGATGCAGCCGAAGACCCACTGGCACCACCAAAGTTCAAGCATAAGAAGGTTCCTGCAGGACCACCTTCTCCACCGCCGCCAGTTTTACGGTCTCCTCCACGTAAGCTGACGGCGAAGGACCAGGAGGATTGGTATATTCCACCGAGTGTGTCCAATTGGAAGAATCCAAAGGGATTTACTATTGCTCTGGATAAGCGTGTGGCTGCTGATGGCCGAGGACAAGAAGAAGTGGTTGTCAACGATAATAAGGCCAAATTAGCAGAAGCACTGTATGCGGCGGATAGAAGTGCCCGTGAGGAGATTCGACAGCGTGCAGCGATGCAACAAAAGCTTGCTGAAAAGGAGCAGGCTGCCAAAGAGGAGCGACTGCGTGAGCTTGCAAGAAAGGCTCGCGAGGAGCGGTCCAAAATGACAACGGAAAGCCGTGATGACAATCGGTTAATCCAATATTCTTCCTCGTCTGAATCAGATTCTGAGGAGGAAACTCCGGAAGCTCGCAAGCGTGCAGAAATGCGGGCCGAACGTCGTCGTGAGGCCGAAAAAGAACTCCGTCTCTCTCGCATGGGAGCTGAACGGCGAGCCAAAGCGTTGGCTGACGATCGAGATATCTCTGAAAAGGTTGCATTGGGCGTTGCAAAGCCGACGAAGCCTACTGGTGAGTCGCAATTCGACTCTCGTCTCTTCAGCCAGGTATCATCGGTCCACAACCAATATAACGAAGACCAGATCTATGACAAGTCCCTTTTCGCTGCGCGTGAGGCAGTTCAATCGATCTATCGGCCACGCGGAGGTACGGTCAATGCTGAAGACGAGGCAGACGACGAGCTTGACCGCCTCTCCAAAGAAAAGAGGTTTAAAGGATTGGGTGGTGATTCTGCGGGCGCGAGAGAAGGGCCAGTGGAATTTGAGAAGGACGAAGACCCATTTGGTGTCAACAAAACGGCCAAAAACATGGAGTACGGTCTTGATGATCATCAGCAACCTGCAAAAAAGAGACATAAAACTGAATAATTTATTTAATACTTGTATACGATTCTGGTATGACTTTTCTAATTATGAATGTTCCAACTATAGTTTGAGTGGCTTCCACTCAAAAGAGCTTGAGACTTTTTCATAGTTGACATCAAATTTCTGCAATCAACAATTTTAGAAGTCCATATCAGCATTTGTACTTTTCAACGAAGCGTTAAGAGCTGTTGCTACGGTACCAAGTGCCCTGTAAAACATTGTGCGCGTAGTTCGTCGCGCAGATTAGGAATTTTACTCTGCCTCGACATTTCAAGGAAAGATGGTTCGATTGAAGACACGGTACTTGCTGTTTGAGATATTGTATCCAGATGAACTCGACGATGGAGAATTGAGTGGATCAAAGACACAGAATAGGGTGAATTTGAGACAACCAACGGAAAACAAGGTTGATGGGAGATTCTTGACCCGCTTGATTCGAGATGCTGTACTAGAACAATTTGGCGAATATGGATCAGGAGTAGTTTCGAGTACACTTGCTGTGAAGTACTTCAGTCAAAAAACGTCTACTGGAATCGTCAGAGTCACTCGGCCCCACTTTCGAATGATATGGGCTACTCTCAGCGACATCAGACAAATTAATGGACGAAACTGTATAATCACTGTCAAAAGAGTTAGTGGTACTATCAAGAAGTGTGAATTGTTTGCAATCTCACGGAATAAATGTGCGATTGATGAATTGGAACTAGCGTCCTCAACAGCCTATGACAATCCGGAAATTGACTGAACTTAGTATTCAGACATGGCTTCCTTTTTCAAATTTCATTAACCTGGGATTTGAGCTCGAATTGACCATTGTTTACCGGCCGAAAATCAGTAGCTGGCCGTCGAATTCCAACAATCAATGGTCCTGTGCGTACAGTGGATGTTCTCGAGTTTAGAAACGTGCCATGGTTTCAAAAACAACGAAGTGCCGTGAAATGAAACAGTTACTGCATTATATCTTTAAGAACTGACGAATTCTTCCAATTGTATAGAGTTTAGTATATAAATAATGTAATAACACTATGTGAAATTCCAGCAGTTATGGCAACGTAATCGACAGACCGACCAGCGTACATTGTATATCAGAGAAAATGAAAAGGAATGCGGCTGTCGAGTCGATGGACAAAACCATATGGGGAAGAAAAAAAAGAGCCGACCTGGCGGAGGCAAGAATGAAGCTGAAGACCTTCCGAAGGAGCTGAGGTCATATTACTATAAAAGACACAAACTATTTTCAAAGTATGACCAAGGAATTAAGTTAAATCATGAACAATGGTATTCAGTGACGCCTGAATCAATTGCAAGAACAACAGCTGTCCAAGTTCAATTAAGATTCCCTCATTGTGAAACTGTTTTGGATGCATTTGGCGGAGCTGGAGGGAATTCAATACAATTCGCCCTGCATTTGTCCAACAGAGTGTACCATTGCGAGTTGGATCCAGAAACATCGCGACATGCTGTGAATAACGCAAAAGTATATGGTGTGAAGGACAAGATTGAATTTATCAATGAAGATTTCTATTCCCTGGACGAAGCTGACCTAAAGCGAGTCGATCTTGTATTCATAAGTCTGCCTTGGGGTGGCCCTAGTTATCTTGCGATGGACTATTGGGATCTACATGACCACGAAGTATTTAAAGCCGTAGCTCATGCTCGGAAATTTTCAAAGAACCTCTGTCTCTTTCTTCCCAAATCCTCAAAATTAGAGCAAGTTGCAGAACTAGTTGAAGATGACGATTCTGCGGATGTTGATTACATGTTTGTCAACGGTTATTGTAAAGGTATTTGCGTCTACTTTGGCCCGGATATCGTTCATAATTCCTATTCCATTTAATGTTTTGGGACCATGTGGACAGACTAGACCAAGGTTAGTGTACACTTATTGTATATGATTACAGTAATGTTCTACTTCCACCTCAGGAAACGAATATAGTGAAATTCAAGCTATAGGCTCGACATTCGATGTAGTTAAACACTTGGCATATTTTCAATTCTTAATTACAACTTTTGCTTGAACAATTTTTCCAATTCTGCAATAGCCTCATCGACCTTGTCCACTTCAGTACCACTACCTTGGACAGTGGCACCTTTACCACCAGCTTTACCACCAATTACCTTTGAAACCATGCTGCCTAGATCAGATGCAGCCACACCCTTGGATGCAGCTTCTTCGGAAACAAAACAGCCATGGGCAACTCTTCCTTCGTCTTTGTTACCAGCAAATAGATAAACAGACTTGGTTGGAGTCTTGCTTTTGACATGACTGATAGCTTCGGAGAGCGCCTTAGCATTTCCTTGAATTTCGGGGATGTTTCCAACAAAGTAGTTTGCAGATTCGTTAGCAGTGAAATGGGCGTTAATCGCGTCAATGACCTTCTTAGCTTCAGCCTTTAGTTTGGCCTTAGTCTCTTCTGTCAGCTTCTTTTGAATCTTCGTGAATTTTTCATTAAGCGCATTCTTAGACAACACAGAAACGGACAACTTCTTGAGCTCGGCACCAAGTTGCTTAACCTTGGCCTCCTTTTCAACGCTCAATGGAAGAGCCGCGACAGTGTTAAGCTTTTCATCAAACATCTCAGCACGCTTTTGAACTTCATAAGCATCGTAACCAGTAACAGCCACAATTCTTCGAATACCCTTGGCAATACCAGACTCCTCAATAATGATAAGTTCCTTGATTTCACCAGTCTTGGGCACATGGGTACCACCACAGAATTCCACAGAATAATTGTGCCACTTTTCATTCTTTGGATCAGCCAAAAGCTCGTCAACTGGTACTCCGATAGAAACCACTCTAACAGGATCTGGGTAGGTCTCACCGAAAACAGCACGGACACCGTTAATGGCCTTGGCATCCTCCAGGGTCACGTCCTTGGAATATACAGGTGTATCCTTTTTAATGTATTCCTGACAAAGACGCTCGACTTCTGTAACCTCTTTAAGTGAAAGAGCGGCCTTGTTTGAAAAGTCGAATCGAAGCTTCTCTGGAGCAACAAGCGATCCCTTTTGATCAACTTGATCACCAAGAACCTCTCGGAGAGCAAAGTTTAGAACGTGAGTACCAGTGTGGTTCTTCCTAATTGGTGCACGTCGCAGTTCATCGTATTCACTGATGACCTCGTCACCAACCTTGAGGGATCCATATTGAAGGTATCCCGTGTGGAGAACATAACCAGCGTAGACCTGGACATTTTCAACCTGGAACTCGGTCTTGTCATCAATGACGATCTTACCAGTGTCATATTCTTGACCGCCCTGCTCTGCATAGAAGTTGGTCTTGTCCATCAAGATGCCAACCTGGACATTCTGCGAATCGATCGAGTCTACAAAGCCATCTTGTTTGGTGTAAATGCCAACAACCTTTGCCTTGATATCGTCAGTGTGGAACTTGTGAGAATCATCAGTACGGGGAACAGCATCATTTCCATCCAAAACAGCAAGCGAATGCACATCAAGCTTCAACAGTTCTTTTCCTGCTGAACGCTTGCCACCCTTCGAAGCCTCCTTGGACTCCTCTCGGGCCTTTTCAAAGGCCTCTTCATCGATCTCCAAACCAGCTTCCTCCGCCATCAGTCTGGTAAGATCAACAGGGAAGCCATATGTATCGTAAAGTCTCCAGACATCCTTACCGTTGAGGGTCTTTCTGCCAGCTTCCTTTGCTTGTTGGGCATACTTCTCAAAGAGGGTCTCACCCCTATCCAACGTACGAGCAAACGACAGCTCTTCTTCATTTAGAATCTCGAAAATGTCAGCAGACTTCTTTTCCAGCTCTGGGAAAATGTCCTTGACCTGTTCAATCAGAGTGGGTGCCAGGCGAGAGAAAAATGTGCCGATTTCCACGTTAAATCGCTTGCGAACAAATCGAGCACCACGGCGCAGGATTCTTCGCAAAACATAGCCTCTGCCCTCGTTGTTTGGAACACCGCCGTCAGCAATGGCCACCGTTAAAGTTCGGACGTGATCAGCAACAACTCTATAGGCAGTATCAATGCCGTCTGTATCTTCTTCGCCAAATTTACCTTGATATTCACGTGCACCAGTCAGCTCCTGAATGCTCTTGAACAAGGGACTGAAAACATCAGTATCGTAATTAGAATACTTGTTTTGAAGAATGGAAACCAATCTCTCAAAGCCCAAGCCAGTATCGATATGCTTAGCAGGCAGTGACTTCAAAGAACTATCTGCCTCCCGGTTGTACTGGATAAACACGACATTCCAAATCTCAATGACATTAGGATCATCCATGTTGACCAAGTCAGAGGCATTTCGGCCACCAATTCTATCATAGTGGATTTCGCTGCATGGCCCACATGGACCCTGATCACCCATTTCCCAAAAGTTGTCGTCATAAGATCCAGGTAGAATATGGTCTTCAGCTACGCCGATGTCCAACCAAATCTGCTTAGCCTCCAAGTCAGCCTCTAATCCGGCCTCAGGAGCACCACCGAAATATGTCACGTAGAGCTGATCTGGGTTCAATCCGTACCCCTTGGTCAACAACTCCCAGGCATAAGCAGTAGCCTCCTTTTTGAAGTAGTCACCAAACGACCAGTTACCCAACATCTCAAAGAAAGTATGATGGTACGAATCCTTACCAACATCCTCCAAATCGTTGTGTTTACCACCAGCTCTAATACACTTCTGCGAGTTGACCGCACTCTTCAACTTGGAAAGTGGGTTAGACGGCTCAACAGTTCCCAGGAAAATCGACTTGTACTGGTTCATACCAGCATTTGCGAACAATAGAGTAGGATCCTCATACGGGATCACTGAAGAACTGGGCCAGAAAGTATGGCCCTTATTTTTGAAGAAATCGATAAACGTATTTCGAACCTATCGCATCAGAATCATCCATCATTGCAGCGTCTCGAGTCATCCAACTCACCTTAGTTGCACTCCACTCAGTACTCATCTTGGCTTTTGTACAATACGTATTCTTCAATATGAGTCGGCGAAGCCCTCCGTTCATATACCAGCTGAAAAATCGCGTTGGGAGAAAATGACCCATCTTCTCCACGCCGAATTCCCCCTTTGGCTTACTAAGCGTGCGGGCGATGCTTATGTAAGAGGGTCCTGGGGGGGCCGCCCCCCTTCCGGCTGGTGAATGAAAGGGGCTTTGTTCGAGGAGGATTTCAGTGGTTCAGGAAACAAGACAAAAGCAAGTGATATTAACAAATTAAAAACATGGGTTACCTGGTATTTACAGACGTTCTTTTTCGCTTATTCGTTGGCATAGACTGGGACTCCCCCGTAAGGAAAGAGAGCAACACCGGCGTTGAATTGTAGTTCTCTGCTCTTTTCTTCTTGAGGAGCGCCAACAGTGGAGAAAGACTGGCATATACGTGCGATTGTGTAATAAATTTCGTTCAGCGCCAATTGCTGACCGATGCAAATTCTTGGGCCTCCGCTGAAAGGAAGGAATGCCCAAGGGTCGGTGGAGGGCTGATTAGACTCCATCCATCGTTCTGGGTTGAACATTTTGGCATCTTCACCCCAATAGCCTTCATCTCTGTGGAGAGCATAGGTCAAGATCAGCACATGAGTGCCCTTTTCGACTAGGGTGGGCTCAGTGCCATCTGGTCCACCGCCAGTCGGTAGAATGACATCTCTTTCTGGGCTCCGAAGGTTGAATGGGACGGTAGAGGCAATTCGAAGGGTTTCGTTAACAACTGCCTTCAGATATCTGCATGCACGCAGATTGTCAGAGTTCAAGCCTTCCTTGGACTCTCCGTAAGTATCATAAATCTCTTCACGAAGGCGCTTGTAAATGTCCGGGTTTCGAGAAAGATAATGGAAGCAAAGCGAGAGCAATGAAGCAGTGGTATCTCGGCCAGCAAGAAGCACGTTCATGCACTGGTTTCGGAGGTCAGCATCATCTTGGACCTGCTTCGACAGCTCGTTGATGAAAATGAATCGATCATTGTTCTTGTCGTCTGATGGAGGTTCTGGCGATGCAACCACCTTACGAGCATTTTGGACAAAGACATCAAAAAAGCGCTGAGCAATTTTCACAGACTTTGTGAATTGCTCAGAAGTGAAGAGCCAGTAGAAGCCCACTGCAATGGCCCGCTTGATGACAAATTCACTTGCATAGCCAAGTGCATTTTGCAAGTCGCCAGGAGTGGGATTGCTGGCATCGTTGTTGAGTGGAAGATTGTTACCAAGCATACATCCGAGACGTTCGCCAGTTAGGAATTCGACTGCAAAATCCAGCGTCATGCATTGGAAGTAGTGCATCACGTCAAACACATTTCCAGCTTGTTCCTTCATAATGTTGATCAAATTGTCGGCATTCTTTTCAAAGAACCTGGTATCCGTGATCTGTGTGCGAGCGAACTGAGGTTTCAAAAGTGTTCGAGAATTCTTCCACGTATGACCGTTCTGAGTGAAAATCCCATTACCAATAAAGGACGCCAATTGATCAGATCGAACGCCCAAGGTAAAGTCATTATGATTGGTGGAAAGAATAAACTTTGCATTCTCTGGCTGGGTAGTAACAATCACATCCCCCATCAAACTCTTCATGTTATACGTGCGGCCCAGCCTTGCAATGTCGTCTTCAAACCCTTCCATGGTTCGATGGTTCTTCGCGTCGTCCAATTTAGAAATTAACCTGGAAAGACCAAGCATGCCGTCATCATCAATCTTCACCGGGGCCACGCCATATTGTCGGCATTTGCGATGGTATCTAATAACCTTGTGCTTCTCCTTGGCCCATAGCAATAGCGGCACCAAGAGTAGACCGATGAAGAAATACTTGTAAGTCTGCAAATTGGAAACAATGTCGAGTAACATGTCGATTGCCCTGGTTCTTCCGTCTCCACAAAAGACGACAAACGTTCTGGCAATTGCATTTATTTATACTTCCTGGCTTCTTGGTTCGGACAAGCAAGCTTGAAACGGGAAAAAGAGAATTCAGCCATGACTATCAATTCCCCCAAAATGGTACCTCTGTCGATCTGTACCGTGTGTGCGTATTATTCGCATTGACAGGTGTGAAAAAATTAATTTTCATCAGCAACCTGCATAAGCTGGATTAAGCTTGCAGGTACTAAGTATGCATACTCTGACTAGCCAAAGCCAAAAGGTCCAAATGACTTTCAGAACATACGCTAGTTCTCGACGGACGAGACCTTTTCCACCACGCCCTTGCTATCTTTACTCATAGCGAAAACAAAGGGCGTACATCATCATTCCCGATCCAAAGCAGCCCAATCCCAAAATATGCTTGACCCTTTCTTATCCATTGTTATTGATTGCCAGTACTCTGGCAGTCTCTCGACGTATTGGTTAACTCGACGGTTATAGATTCTTTTTAAAATATCCAAGCTCTCTACTACTTCTACATAGCTTATTAGAACGACTTCATGCCTTGTGTTGAGCTTTGGAAACCCTTCCAGTCGATCCCTGTCGATCAGTTCCCGATGTGGCTTTTGCGTGGCCGGTCTCTTTCCGTCACATTGAGTATCGAAGATGAAGGTGCTACCACGTTGGTAGCTTACGATCCAGCCGTCTGGCATCTTTTTTATGATCGTTATGGATCGCTCGTCGGGAGATCAGCCCAAGGCCTCGGTGGTTGACGAAGAATGGCCAAAAGAAGATAGTGCCGGGAAGTTTGTGTGTCTTGTTTCAACTTTACATGTGATTAATAGTCATAAATCACAGTTGCAAGGGTTATTTCCTGTTTCGGTTCTATGCCTCGTCCGACGGATCTTCGTTTCTCCATTCAAAATCAATCGCTTTTAACAAGCTTTCTTGGTTCGGTAATTGGTTTTGCTGGGATCACCAGTTATGACTATCAGTGTCCAAACCCCGGTTACCATACTTTTTTTGGTCAACCATTCGATTCCTAAGTTTATTCAAGTCCTTTTCCAACTCTTTGTAACGTATGCTCGGCCGTTGGAATGTATATAAGCTAATAAACATGGTGGCTGCTTACCTCCTAGCATAGAGCTTGCGTGTCTATGAATTCAACTTAAAAATCTCATGGAGGCTGAATCATCGCAAATAACGAACATAAGCCCATTATTAAGGACACTTTGCTATTCCAGAAACCGTAGATAAAAGCACATCTACAAAAAAATTCAACGGACAACAAGATTGAGCAGTAAAGAAAAGATGAAGCGCAACATCTATTGTTTTTTTATTTATATCAACTTTTTGAAGGCGCGTTTACTATAACACAAAATGACGTAGGATTACGGAACTTTTTACTCCTGAGCCAGCTTCTCGGCCTTGGCGACAGCTTCCTCGATGGCACCAACCATGTAGAAAGCGTTCTCTGGAAGGTGGTCGTGCTTACCGTCAAGGATCTCCTTGAAGGATCGGACAGTGTCCTTCAAGGACACAAGTCTACCCTCGAGACCAGTGAAGACCTCAGCGACGGTGAATGGCTGAGAAAGGAATCTCTGGATCTTACG
The DNA here is from genome assembly GCA_030585065.1 of Blastobotrys persicus. Taxonomy (NCBI): domain Eukaryota; kingdom Fungi; phylum Ascomycota; class Dipodascomycetes; order Dipodascales; family Trichomonascaceae; genus Blastobotrys; species Blastobotrys persicus. The sequence goes on from JAJMBO010000054.1 coordinate 37,202, forward strand.
AGCACGCTCGACAGTAAGCTTGTCAGCTTCAGACAATTCGTCCATACCCAAAATAGCAATGATATCCTGAAGGGATTTGTAAGCTTGCAAAGTCTGTTGGACGTTGGCAGCAACGTCGTAGTGTTCTTGGCCGACGACGGAGGCATCCAAAAGACGGGACTTGGAACCAAGAGGGTCGACAGCTGGGTAGATACCCAACTCAGAAATGGATCGGGACAATTCGGTGGTGGCATCCAAATGGGCGAAGGTGGTAGCTGGGGCAGGATCGGTCAAATCGTCAGCTGGGACGTAGACAGCCTGGACGGAGGTGACGGAACCCTTTTGAGTGGTGGTAATACGTTCTTGAAGACCACCCATATCAGTAGCCAAAGTAGGTTGGTAACCGACGGCAGATGGGATACGACCCAACAAGGCAGAGACCTCAGAACCGGCCTGGGTGAATCGGAAAATGTTGTCAATGAAGAGCAACACATCCTGACCTTCCTCATCTCTGAAGTATTCGGCAATGGTCAAACCGGTCAAAGCGACACGGGCACGGGCTCCTGGTGGCTCGTTCATCTGACCGAACACAAGGGACACCTTGGACTCACCCTCAAGGTTGATGACACCAGTCTCCATCATTTCGTGGTACAAATCGTTACCCTCACGGGTTCGCTCACCGACACCGGTGAAGACAGAGTAACCACCATGGGCCTTGGCAATGTTGTTGATAAGCTCCTGAATGAACACAGTCTTACCGACACCGGCACCACCGAAAAGACCAATCTTACCACCTCTAGCGTAAGGGGCAAGCAAGTCGACGACCTTGATACCAGTCTCGAGAATTTCAGCAGAAGTGGACTGGTCGGCGAAGGTTGGTGGTTCAGCGTGAATTGGTCTGTACTTGTCGGCCTTGATTGGTCCACGCTCGTCAATTGGCTCACCAAGAACGTTGATGATACGGCCCAAGGTACCGCTACCAACTGGGATGGTGATTGGAGCACCAGTGTCCTTGACTGGGGTACCTCTAACAAGACCCTCAGTACCGTCCATAGCAATGGTTCGGACAGTGTTCTCTCCCAAGTGCTGGGCAACTTCCAACACAAGCTTCTCGCCGTTCTCCTTCTGGATTTCAAGGGCGTTCAAAATGGCTGGCAGCTTGTCCTGCTCGAATTGCACATCCTAGAAAATCTGTTAGTTTGTTGAATTTGTGTTACATGGAAAGCCCCCGTCGCCTTTTTCGCTGGATTACTCAATTGACAGTAAAACCAACACCAGAAGCGTGCTCCAACAGCCTCTCGAGGGCACATGAGGTTCTGATTGGTTGCGTTGTGTAATTGGGAAGTGCGCGCGTAAGCGCGCACGGTGTACCGGCCAATCAGAACTCGCACCGATAGTCCCCGACGGTACTGCAAAAAAAGGGCCTCGGAGGGGGGGTTCAGCAAAGATGAAAAAAATAAAGGTACTTACGACAACGGCACCAATGACGGTTCTAAAAGATATGTTAGCCAAAGTTATCCATAGTATGAAGAATAGGAAGTCGTGTTGTTCTGTGGAGCCATCGACAAAAAAAAAAAAAAAAAAGGGAATCCCTCTTCGCTGTCTGAAGAATAACGAAAGGAACCAAGTAAACGAAACAATCGCATTTACATCGGCCAGTACTTTATCCGCAAGGCAACCACCTGCACAAACTAAACTTCGTTCAAGACTTTTTGTAATTCTCCACTTACCTGATGGAACCGGCATTGTTGGAAGAAGCAGCAGCGGCGAAGGTACGACGGGCCATGACTGGGTTGAACAGACGGTTGTTAGCCTGAGCAACCCGGAAAGCACCGCGTGAGATACGAGGAATGAGACGTGGAAGAACCATGATCGTTGAAGCTCTCAGAAAATGGTGGGTGATAGAAAGAAGAGAGAAAGACTTGGTTGGACAAAAACACCACCAAAATTTACCGTTGGGTACTTTGCAGTCCGTTTGCCGCGTATTTTCCAGTCCGATTTTTTTCGACAAATCATAATTCTTTGCCGGGTAACACCCCACTGGTTACTCCCGATGTCTATTTTTTCAGTACCCTCACTCGGGCCTGATTGACTCAATTTTGAACCTCTTTTAACGTCGTAGGTTGGATTGGCTTTGTAAGGCCGTGCTTTCTCGGTCGAATCGTGGTACGGGCGCTTCACCTGCCATTTGTATCTTTCTAACCGACAACCGACCGGCCGGGCCGGGTGCTTAAACCCCGTTACGGCTTTTTCCGGGGCTGTTGAACTTGGGGCGCGCATACGTCTCTCTCTTTCAGCGTCTATCCGCTGAATTGCCGTAGGAAGAGACGTGGGCTTGAGTTTGTAGTTGATAGACTGAGCTCTCCTGATCGTAGTTGATAGACTGATCTTTCTCTCTCTCTTTTTCTGGTTTTGTGTTCGACTGATTCACTTTGGTGAGGCTACCATCTGTACTCCGAGTGATGTTAGACTGATTGATTGATTTGGTATGATTAAGTGCTGGTAACATTTCTATGGAATAATATAGGTGTGTATAGCATGTATACGTATATATACGTATATATATATATATATATATATGAAGTGTGTGTGTGGAGTAGGAATACTGGCACTCGACAATTCCACGACTGCTCCAGATTGGCCATAGGATTACTGGTAAGACACAGGACGAAAACGATGGCGCCCTCGAAATGTGCTCTAGTTGAAAGGACAGGTAGATATCTCCTGTAGACTTGGATGACAGAAGAGAGACTCCTATATACTCCTTATATATACAATGCAATATAACACATCCTACAGACACACGTAGATTAAGATGATCGACCAGTCACGTGACCGCCTCCCCGTTCCTCACGCAAAGGCCAGAGAGGGTATATGCCTGAACCGTGGGAAGCTTTAATGTGAGGACAGACATTACATCGGACTTGCGACACTACACTCCAATGACAAGGACCATAGACACACACACGATGATAGAGTAAAGGATTTATATGTATAAAGGAGACAAAAAGAAGCGCCGGGATGCCGACAAGCGGAGAGCCGAGGACGGGGAAGGAAGGTTGTCGAGATATAAGGACAGTGCTTACGTGGTTATTGTTTTTGTCGACAGAAATTGAACTATGGTCCCTCCATTAAACGCCAAGGTAAAATCAGTGCTGTCCGCAGACAGCATTGTTTTGACGCCTGTCGGAAAGCCAGACCAGGAGAGGACATTGAGCCTTGCGTATGTGACCGGTCCCAGACTTGCGTCCAACGAACCGTATGGATTTGCTGCTCGCGAGGCATTGCGAGCCCTACTTGTGGGGAAACAGGTACAATTCCGTATCTTGTACAGTGTGAACAATAGGGAGTTTGGAGATGTCATATCTCCAGTGTTCGAGTCTCTTATTGAGAAGTGTCTTGCTGAAGGTATCGTAAAGCTCCGTGACGATGCCAGCTCCAAGTCAGACTATGACAAGTACAATGGAAAGCTGGAGATCGCCCAAGACAAGGCAAAGAATGCAAATGCTGGTTTGTGGGGATCAAACTTGGCCACAGTGGAGACTGAGTTTTCTGCCCCTGAGTATCTTTTTAGAAACGACAAACCGTACACTGCAATCGTCGAAAAGGTCATTTCCGGAGACAGATTACAGGTTCGAACAATCCTGGACAACAAAAAGAATGTTCATTTTATTGGACCTGTGCTTATTGCTGGTTTGAAAGCTCCTAGAACCGCCTCGCAGGACGCTGCCGGCGAGCCCTTCGGCGAGGTTTCCAAGACATTTGTTCAATCCAGGCTTCTACAAAGGTCCGTGGGCCTCAACTTCCTCGAGAAGTCTGCTTCCGGTGTTCCAATTGTCACAGTTTCCCATCCTGCAGGCGACATCGCTGATTTGCTATTGTCTCATGGACTGGCTTCGATTGCCGACTGGCAGAGCCAATTCTTGGGTGCTCAAAAGATGTCGTCATTGAGAGCGGCCGAAAGAAAAGCCAAGGACAGTAAGCTGAACATCTGGAAAGATACAACCGGCGGATCATCCACCACTGGCTCCAAGCGGAAGTCCTTTGAAGCGGTGGTTGCTAAAGTCGTTTCATCCGATACCTATGTCATCCGTCACCAGGATGGCAAAGAGGAGACTGTCCAATTGGCTTCCATTAGAGCCCCGCGACGAAACGAGCCTTCCCAAGCTCCATATGTGCCACTGGCTAAGGAATTTGCACGTGAAAAGCTTATTGCCAAGAAGGTTAATGTCACTATTGAGGCCATTCGTCCAAAGAGTGACCAATTCGAAGAGCGTCCCTTGGTGACTATGGAACTTAATGGTCATAACGTGGCAACTTCCATTGTGGCCAATGGACACGCCACTGTCATTCGCCATCGTAAAGATAATGATGACGATCGTTCTCCAATCTGGGATGAACTTGTCGAGAAAGAGAGCCAAGCTATTAATACCAACAAGGGAATGCACTCAAAGAAGGCTCCACCAATCAACCGTATTGTGGAGGCCTCTGAAACTGTTACAAAAGCCAGAGGTTTCTTGTCATCGCTGGAACGTCAGAACCGGGTGAATGCTGTGGTAGAACACGTTTCATCCGGTGGCAGAATCAAGCTTCACGTCCCTAAAGAAAACTGTATCCTTGCCTTGGTTCTATCTGGGGTTCGGGTGCCAAAGCCCAATGAGCCTCATGGAGAGGACGCTTTGGAGTTTGTAACTCGAAGAATTCTTCAGCGAGATGTGCAGATTTCTGTGTCAGATGTAGATAAGACTGGAGCATTCATTGGCCACATCTTCCTTCCCGGAAAGAATATCCCACTTTCAGTCGCTGTGGTCCAGGCTGGTCTTGCTGAGGTGAATGAATATTCTGCTCAAAAATCACAATACTACCAACAATTGATCGATGCTGAGGAGGAAGCACAGAAGACCAAAAAGGGAATTTGGGAGAACTATGTTCCAGAAGAAGAACAGCCTGCAGACCCTGCTCCTACACCTGCTCCTCAATCAGGTTCCACAGCCACCACTCGCAATTATCAGGATGTTACTGTGACCGATGTTTCTTCAAGGGGTCAAATATCGTATCGACTAAAATCAAATGCCGACCGATTCGAGCAGCTCTGCAACGATTTGAATTCATTCAATAGTGCGGGCGCCAATTCTACTCAATTTTCATTCAAAGGGCACCCTAAAAGAGGAGAGTTGGTCACCGTCAGAATCAAAGGTGGGTATTACCGAGCAAGGTTACTCTCATTTGAGAAACCAAAATACACTGTCCAGCTCCTTGACACTGGTGCAGTGCACACAACTACTATCGATTCATTAAGACCACTTCCATCTCAATTTTCCACTACGGCTATGCCATCTTTGGCTAAAACCGCAGAACTATCATTTGTGCAATACCCTCCATTGGCATACATTGAAGACTATGTTGCCTATCTTGAAGACACTATTCAAAACAAGGACTTGGTGGCCAACATTGACTCACCTCCGTCAGTTGCTACCGCAAGCATTACTTTATACACTGCTGAATCCAAAGGCAGAGATGATTCCATCAATAGTGCACTCATTGACCAAGGATATGCATTTGTCAAGCCTAAATTAGCTGCCTGGGAAAAATCCGAATCATGGAAACCGATGATCGATGCTCTCAGGGAACTAGAGGCTGACGCGAAGGCAGATAGAATCGGTGTATGGGAATATGGAGATCCTAGAGATTTGGATGAGTAAGGAGGGATGTAATAATAAACATTTCTGTATGCAACCTACTAATGAAGAAACTTCTTCGAGGTTCCTGTTTGAAAAATATTTATGATCTTCTGACAATTTATAAACAGTTTAATTAATAAGATTCATTACATTCATTAGTCATTAATTTCCCTTTTCACCGTAAAACTTCTTAAAAATGAAGTGAAGGAGTAGGTTTGTGTTAAACTTCACCATATCGTCGAATAGGGCAATGTGCAGCCGGTTATTGTACTGCTGTCCTAACAAATCATCCAATGTGAGCTCAACAGTAGCACCAGGGATTGCAATGGAGCCATCGGCGGCCTCAATATTAAATACACCAACCTGGTCAGATGAAAAGGTAAAGGAAACTTGTGAATAGTGACGGTCAGAATAGCCATGGAGCTCTTCCAGAACACCTTTCTCAAACAGGCTCGACGCGGTGTATTTGTATGAACCAAATTTTGGTACTCTTCCGGTCTTTTGTAGATCTCTCATATGGAAATATTGCTTCGTGAAGGGGAGAACAAGTGCCTTCTTCTTACCCTTCTTTGTTTGCAAGGTGTTCATAGCTTGTTCGATGTAATCATTGTAGGTTTTCAGCTGATTCTGGAGATAAGTCTCCTTTTCGGCCAAACTTGCCAATGTCTGCTTAACACCCTCCATGTCTTTTTCTCTGGCCATTCGTTTGTTTCTCTTAGATTTAATATCCAACGCAATAGAATTGAGAACTTCTTGATAAGCATCGTCCCTGGTAATCTTTCCTAGAGATTCCAACTCTAAGAGTTTTTCCAGAGCAAGAGTTTTGAGTTCACGATAAGTGATTCTTGATAAGTCACCCAATGCAGTGGCTGCTGAATATGCAGGAGATTTCTGTTTAATCTTATCCATTCTTTCCTCTTTTAAGATGGCCTTGTATTTCTCCTCATGTTCAGGTAGCACAGGAGAAACCAGTATCTCCAAAAGGTCGGCACCGCTCTGAACTCTTAGAATGTACAGTAGGCAGCGTTTTGCCGCAATAAATAAGGAGTTGATTTCAGCCTGTTGATCCTCCACCTTACAATAGCTGGGGTTCAGATCGAGCTTCACTTCAGTAAACCTGGCAACATTCAACACCTCACTTGCATCCTTAGGAAGGTCTCCCAAGTCCTTGACGACAATTTTGAGAGAATCTTCTGGATCAGTAGTAATACAGTCAAGTTCCTGACAAATCAATGAATGGATGGAAAAGATATCAGAGGTCTTAATATACAACGTCGGTCTCTTGTGTGACGTCAAATCATCGAACATTGTCATTTCATAAGCTTGCTCGAGATCGGCCACATTAACGACCTGCCGATAAACTTCTCTGATGCGAAGCGCACTGGATTTCACGTAGTCATTCAACGGTTGCAAGTAAACATTATCCCGGGAGAATGGCCTGAGTGTGCCGATCTGAGACAAGATCTTCGAAACCTCACTAAGATTCTTGGACTGAACTGAGCTGAGGGCATTTTTGACAATTCCATAATTATCAGCTGCAACTATCGCAGGAACTAAATAATTGGCAAATAGAACATGTCCAATTAAACCCAAAAGACGGTCTTCAGATTCATTAGGGAACCTGTGACAAGCAGCATTGTAAACCATTTTGGCAATGAAGCGGATATGATATGGAAGCCCTTCCACATTCTGCTCGATACTATTAATAAAGTCTGTCGCAATTTCTCTTAGCCTTTGGAGGTTAGTAATAAAAGTAGATCGAGTTTCAGGATCCTGAATGGCTGCATCCACTGGTAGGTTAGGATCTCGAGCACTTCGACGACCAGTACGAAGCTCTTCGGCATTGATTAGGTTGCGGTAAATAGCCAATGGGTCACTTTCTAAATTCAAATCCGGCTGTTCTACAACAGCATGTATTGACGGGCCTAGCAGTTCCTTCAAGAACTTGCGCTCTTTGGTGTTTCTGTTAATTGCTGCAACCAATTTCCACCATATAAAGTTTCCGCGTAGGAAGGTTTTGGAATTTTCTGAGGATTCAATGTCTGCATCAATGCTTCGTCCAATTAACTGCAGCAGAAAGAATTCCTCACGAGGTTTCTGGGCGTAACTGTATAATGTCATGATCAAACTTTCGATATCTTTCATCTCTTTTTCAGGAATAACTTTTTCACGAAGTTTTCTAAATAATCGCGAAAGGTAGATTGGCTGAGTTTGGAGGATATAAAAGAACCCCTGATAGAGTTCTAGCCGCCTTCGAGATGACTTATTCAAGGCCTTGAGATCGAACATGTTATCACCATTGTTGCTCACCGCCAAATGAGCGCGTACTCCTTTGTTTCGGTGCCGAACTACCTCATCCAAGGTGATCTTATTCTTGAGAAGAAGGGCAATCTTAACGTCCAACTGGGTGATAAATTGTTCGAGCAACTCATTATTTCGAACTTCATCAATGACTCGTTTCCTGCTTTGTTCTAGCTCAACCTCTTGTTCGAAATCTAAGTCACTATCGTTTAGAAGATGCACAAAACTCTTTACTGTTGATAATGGCGGATTAGTTTGCGATGTCAAAGATTTATAAGCATCACCTTGTCGTTTGGCACGCACATAACTTTGAATCTTGATAACGCTCTCCATGTTCTTTCTAAAGTGATCCATACGATCATTAAACTTCTTGCGCACCATATAACCTCGAACCACCGTCTGCAATTGGACAATGGATTCCAGCTCATCCTCAAACTCTTCCATCATTAGCATATAGTCAAACCGGGTCATAATACCTCTGAAAATGGATTGTAACCGGACTATTGATGGGGTAACGAGATCTAACCTATTGAGATCATCCTCGATCCTCTTGCGCACCAATCCTGCTCGATATACTGACTGTAGTTCTAAAAAAATGTCCTCCTCATTTCTGTGGACATTCTGGATGTTGTAAATCTTCTGGCGTACCAAGGCACCCCTACACACGGCCTGAAGTTCGATGGCTTCATCCTCAGTTGCAACGATAGCTGCCTTCAACCTCTTAAACGCCTGCCGTTGCAAATATCCTCGAGAACAAGCTTGCGCCGTCCTGACCCATGGTTCGCTGTCCATGATGTGCTTCACATTGGTATCAAATTCTTCTCTGAGGATATTACCACGAATAACTGATTGTAATGTAGTAAGGGCCGCGCTGCAAGATCTGAGGATATCCAAGTCGTGAGAGATTTTACCTCTTGTCAAGCTTCCTCGGATCAACGATTGAACAACGGATACTGTGGATATACTTTGTGTTAGTAACCTTTTGGAGTCTGTATGTTCCTTGCGTGCTTTGGATGCTCGGATTAAGGCTTGTACCGCGACAACACTATCAATCTCAGAACCCAACACCTGGCGTAGTCCACTTTCTTTCTCCCGAAATAATCTACCCCTAGCGGCAGCTTGGAGCTTGGACCACACAGGTCCCATATCTGAGCGAAGTAGTCGGGTTTGAGTTTCAAGTGCTGCTCTTGTCTGATTACCACGTATGACTGCTTGAAGCTTAGTGGCCACAGGAGCAGAAATGAAATCTAAGCTGTCCAGGGTATCCTCGACTTGCTGCCTTACCAGTACACCACGTATCCGAGATTGTAGGTCGATTATATGGACACTGGAACCTTTAGTAGCTAGTGACTGGTATCTGGCGTTTTCGCGTTTTCGAGAAAGAGTACCTCGAATAATCGACTGCAATTCGGTAACTTCGGGCTTAGCGAGGTATTTTAGAGTGTAGACCTTGTACTCTGCATCTTGTCTGCTCAACGCTCCTCGACATGCGGCCTGGAACCCGGTCCAGAGGTTCGAATCTTGTTTTTGTCTCTCAAACAGGCGGTTCATACGCCGTCGGATCTTATTACCCCGGGCGACTGATTGGAGCAGCTCCATTTGGGGAGCAGTCTTGCGCAATAAATACTTGTCAGCTCTAAAAAAGAGTCTAAACAGTGCGCCGCGACAAATAGCTTGCAAAGTTGCAATGTTATCTTCACATTCAACCAATTGCATGGCCATTAGCTCTTCTGGCGTAGGCTGCGGCTCCGGCTCAGGTTGACCAAAGTGCTTGTTCATAGCTTTGAAATTTGGCAGGTTGTTCAGACCTCTGGCGTCCAGGCCCTTTTGCGTGTCCATGATTTCGTCCTCTGTAAACTCCAATTTGCCGACTAAATCACCTATCGGTGGGGCCAGATCTTGGCTGGACAATATATAGCCCAAGGCGTGCACACAGTAAATAACCTTTGGTATGTTTTTCTTATCGTACAAGTCGGTTAGCTCGAATGTAAACAGGTCAGGCATTCCAATTTCGTCCAAGAAATGGAAAAAATAATTGATATTTTCAGAATGCCGGAACTGCAGTCGGGGATGCTCAAAGATCCGTCGTACCAAATGCGGTGCAAAAGTTTGTGTCAATTTTGCGAGAACCACACCGTCCCTTAATGCCTCCTCTAATTGGACGACGGGTGGGATCTCTTCCCCTATACAAGCCTCTAGCCATCTTTAACCATTGGATTCCTGTCAGCAATGTAAAATGAAAAACATGTAGATGAGTGACTTACTCTTTCGCTTCGCCGATGTGACACAGGTACTCGTACGCCTGGATGTTCTTCCGCTGCTTGTCCATCCAATTCTTTGACGCAGTTTGATTCACAGTCGATTCATGTCGCTGCAGACGTATTCGGCCATGTAAACCTAGGATAGACATTAGCAATGATGCATGCTCGTGAACGACAGTTCGACCTACCTTGCACATCTTCGGTGGAGTCGGAGACACCGGGAATGTATAGATTTGGATCTTGAGATGATCCGCTGGCGGTATTGGAGAGATGCCGAAAATGGGCCGTGCTGCTTGATCGCATTAGCGATATGTCCTGATTGGAGGAAGCGAACACAGCCCTACCTGGAGACGACTGATCCGTGGTAACCCCATTGTAGTATGGCGATGACCCGTTGGCTCGGGGCGTTGATTTCTCTCTCGGACTCCTCCTAGGATTCGTCTGCTTCGATGGGGAAGAAAAAGGGCTCTCACGAGAGCCCCGTACACGGTATGAATAGTCCATGATGAGCCGATAGCAGTATTGGTTCTTAGTACTTGTGAACGCGTAGGACAATGTAAATAAACGCGCCTGGCACCTGCGCGCATCCCAAAAGTAAACAAATGACGTCGGCCCGCCGACGGGGTCATTGATTTCCTTAATAATAGCACTTCCGATAATTCAACGCCAGAACGCGCGATGGCTGAATCCGACAACCTCCACGACAAGCTGCAGCTTGTGAGCGAGGACGTCAAGTTTCTCAGGTCGCAGTTCCATGAGTCTGCAGAGACTAAGCTTGATTTGCATCTGCCTACTGAGGATTCGCTGAAAACGCGGGTGAGGGAGCTCGTGGACGAGTTTATCTTTGAGACGTTTGAACTCGCACGCCATGCGATGGTGGTTAACGGGGTAGATATGTCTACACAAGACACGCTGGCTGATGCGCTAAAGAAGGAGGAGGTTGTCGAACCGTTTGATGTTGAATTGAATGACAAGCTGCGGAGTGTGTACGCCCAGGTAGATGTATGTACGCTCGAGGTCTCTGAGTTGCGGCGTCAGGTTCCTCAGAAGGCGACGGAGATCTACAAAGAGCGGCTCAGTGAAGAGCGGAAGCTTCTGGATCAGGCGCTGGAGAAGGGGGAACATGAGACTGAGGAAGACGCCGAGGCGCACACGCTTCCTATTTCCCGAATACGGTCTGATTATGAGGAGACGGTGCAAGTGATACAGTCTTTATCGAAAACCATTCCTGAAGTCTACAGCGATCTTAACGAGTTGCAAGAAGCCATCGATTTTCTTCGTCAGCACCCTTAATATTTATTCACGACGTGTAATGCTTAATGTTAATCCAATTACGACAGAATGCATTTTGTCCCAAAGCATGCCCATGCGGATTAGAACAATGATGAAAAAAATGTGATTAAACTGACGGACTATTTTATATATTTACTCCTCCTTGATGCCGCCAGACCCAGCGGTCTCTGCCTCGGAGATGGCCTTTTTGTCAGTCTGAGCATCACCGCCGCCCATGCCACCAAACATAGAGGCAGCCTTGAAAGGTCTCTTAAGATCACCGATAGCAGGCTTGCCAAGGACGTGGATTTGGACAATCTTTTGTTCAATTGCTGACTTGACGGGCAAGATGGACTGGATCAACAATGGGTTAGTGTACTTCATGTACAAGTGCATGAAGGCCATCATGGCAATTCCACTGAACACGCCTTTGATGGCCGTCTGGACTTGCTGAAGGTCATATTCCTTCACAGTTGTAGTAACCAGCTTGGACTCTGTGGTTCCCTGCATGGCATTGGCTGGCTCGACGTATTTCATCGTAGTCAAGTCTAGACTAGGGTTAATAATTGACTATAACTTTGCTCGATGATAAAAAGGGAACTTACCATTCTTCTTTTGGATCTTGCTTCTGGTGTAGAAGAAAAGACCGAAAATCAGCACGTTGGAAACAACGTAGAGGATTCTAACACCCAGCAGGACGTTTGGGTCTTCAAACGGGACCTTCTTGCTGACTTGCATCATGACAAGCATGATGACGAGGTTGGAAACGGCCGGATTCATTTTTCTTTCTTCGTTCCGCTCTGCTCTATAAGCGACGTGTTCAACTAACAGTTGGCGATGCCGAAAGGGTGGGGACAAATAGAAGCCCAAGGAAGAAAAATTTCACCCCGCGTAGGATTGAGCATGACAAGCCACACCCCTAACCCCCTGGACGTGCATGCATGCTACCTATCAACCACGATGTACGATGATTAAGAAGAGTGAGTAGTAGTTAGTGTAGTGTCTATATCTTAGTCCTTTTTAATTGGGGGTGTATGTGGCCTGGGGGGAGCGGTGGTTACATGGATCAATCCATAGCATATGGTCAAGAGTACGGTAATTATTGTGACCACTTTCGTGACCCACCATATGTGCTGGACTGCAAAGGGGCACAGTGAGTAGTGGAACTTCCAGGTTTTGGCAGTCATGTCGAACGTGCCGCTGAGTAAGCCAGCGTTCCCTCCGTATTCGCCCATCATGCTTTTTACCGTATATTCCTGAACGCTACTGCCAGATTCTAGGAATGGATATGCCTTCCACTCTAATCCATCGTAAAAGTACGTTGCCTTGCAGCCCTCGTGGTCGTGCCCAGCCAACATCACTCCTCCGTAGGGGTTTCCAGGGGTGAACACACTGTTGAGGACGCGCTGAGTAGCCTCATACGAGAGGTGGTTCTGACTCCTGAGCCAGTTTTCAGGATACTGGGTGTAGTAAGTAAACACTGGGCCGTCGCGGCATATGCCTGCAGGTTTGTGCAAGGGCACATGGGTGATTAAAACCGTGGGTCCCACAAAATTGCTGTTTTTGAGCTCCTCGAGGAATTCGTCCGTTTCCTTAGGGAACGTTTCATCCACGGCTGGCCCATCCAATGCAAGAGTGTTCAACACTACGAACCGCCAATTGCTATACTCCTTGACATAGTTGAGTTCGCCAAATACCTTCCGAAAACGACTAACTCTGGAAGAAGTCATTTCACCAGCATATCCGATGTCATGGTTTCCGCTCACATTGATAAATACTGGATCCGGGCTGTCCCAGTTTGAAAAGATCCTCTGTTTGTAGCGGACAGCACGATTATAAAACTCCTGATCACCAATCCATTGGCTGGAAAATAGATCTCCCATCACCGCAACATGTGTCGGGTCGAGCCTGTTTGTAAGTAATCGATAAATATGCCCCAAAAAGTGGTCGTTTCCGAAGATGTCTAGCCGAGTTCGAAAAGAGCTCCTATGATCCGTGCCCCGGATTTGAGGGTCTCCAAATGCCAACAAGCGAACATCACTATCGGTAGCAAACCGACAATTGTCTAGATCAAGCCGGTCGTAATTATATATATACAAGTTCAGAACCGCACTTAGTAAGCCGAAAACTATGAGCGCTCCTCGAATTGCTCTCGTCAGGGAAATCATGTCTAGTTTGATCTTTGGCAGCTTTAAAAGCAATGTCGACAGCTAAGCAAAAAAAAAAAAAAAAAAAAAAAAAAAAAAGAGAGGCTCGTCCCCCACCTCCTCTAGTTTAATCTTGTATCCGACTGTTTCCGAATAAGAAAGCAGAAGCCATGCAATACTTTTGTTTTGTAGAATGATCGCTCTGCCAGATGTTGGAATCGAAAATTCAACCGGGACGCCGATCACAACCTGTAGGGGGATACGTCTAAAAACAAACAGTTGTTTCGGTCAATTCGATTGAAATATCGATGTTTCACCCCCTTTCTTAGAAGTAACGTACTATTAGTGATGAATTACTGCTATTGACATGAGCTGGGCAGTATTTGAAATAATTTGAACAGCTTTTACCCTTCTTGGTTGCTCTATGGCCGGACAGCTGCAATTGTTCGACACCTATATATTATATAAAGAAACCTATCTATAATAGAGATATTCATAGATATATACTCAAGGATCAGCCCATCGAGACACGGGTTCTCCCGAAGACCAACACTTCATTCAGGGGTAAAGGCAAAACTCGGTAAGGACACCGTCGGGGTGCCGATAGAAAGGGGGCGATACGTGGACCCGAACACATACAGTAAAGGAACAAGATGGAGGTTATCGGCAAAATAGTTGATCCATTGGCGCCATACATACGGCCAGTGACCGCGCTCATTCCCTCGCCCATTGAGCAGATCGGGGTTAATATCCTTGGAGAAGCATGCTACCAGGCTCTTATACGGGACGTGGAATTCGGCAACAACCCGGAATGTGTGGCTCTAGGAATCTCCAAAGGACTCAGTTGGGGCATTGTGTCGATGTCTTCAATTGTCAAGGTGCCTCAGATCTTGAAGCTTCTGCAATCGCGGTCTGCTGTTGGATTGTCCCTTATCAGCTTCATTATGGAAACAATGAGCTATTTGATCACCATGGCCTACAATTATCGATCTGGATTCCCTTTCAGCACCTTTGGTGAGACTGTTCTGATCTCAGTGCAGAATATTCTGGTGATTCTGCTGATTTTCGGCTTCTCTAGACGAAGACCACAGGCAGCTATGTTTTCTGCTGCTCTTTCGGCTATTTGTGCTGCAATCTTTCCCAAGGACAGCACCACTGTCAATAATGATTTGCTTACCTATTTGCAGGGTCTAACCATTCCCCTCACTCTCTTTTCTAAGATTCCGCAAGTCTACTCTAATTGGCGGAACAAGAGCACTGGCCAACTTAGTGTTTTCACCGTTGTCAATTATCTCCTCGGCTCGTTGGCCCGTGTTTTTACCACCATCCAAGAGGTCAACGACCCAATGGTTTTGGGCTCTTTCCTAGGCTCTACTCTGTTGAACGCTATCCTCTTTATCCAGGTCCTTCTTTATTGGAACTCCAAACCAGCTGTTTCTGACAAGAAAAAGTTCAAATAAATAAATAGATAATCCACTCAGTGTTCCGGACTCTCAGCTGGGCTGCTTAACTTTAGTATTAGAACGTCTGAGGTTTGGAATACAACAAGTGCCGTTGTCTTGGGCTTGCTACTTCCATGAACATTTCGATTACCACTATATAGTGCAATAATGGGATCGCGGTCTGTATTACGCTGGTAAATTTCTTTCTCCGTTTGGGCAGCAAAAATGGGGGCTAAAAAAGACATCCCAGCTCGACTAAAGTTAACATGTTGAAATCTCTATCATACAAAATTTATTACAGAGTCAAGCACTCGTTTCAATCAATTTTCGTAGACGTCTCGGACCTGCCTTCACTGCCCAGCTCGCATGCCGGAACATGCCTGCATCACGCAAGTCAAGCTCCTGAAGCTTGCCATTCGCCACGCTTGACGAGTTCCTCAAGAAGCGACTGAGCAAGTCCTTTGTGATCCATGTAACGTGCCGGAGTCTGAGGACGGCCAAAATTTCTAGCGGAATCAAGCCGTCTACAACATGACCCGCGCTCACTTGTTTGACCTCAGAGTCCTTCCAGGTGTTACTCCGCACAACGTCTGAAACAAAGACTAATTCCGCCTTGGCCACAATAAAATAGTCATCAGCTAACGGTAGATACGAAAGATCCAAAACTGTCAAATTCTGACACACCTTCAGAACATGGATAATCGCCCCAAGTGGAATGTCCTTGCTGTAAGCAAATTTCTTCAACAATGGACTTTGAATAGGATGCCCATCACTAACACGCGTCACAGTCGAAGAACCGTTGTTACGGGCGATACCTTCAGGAGATCTTACTGACAGTAAGGCGTGCGTAAAACGTGACGTCGTGTACAGAGGCTCGGAGCGCAGCTTCCAATCTCTCCAACCAGCCAAAACCAACCCATCACGGTTCATTATCCCCGCTTCAATCCCGCTGAGATCTAACTCGTACACAAGAGCCCTAAAAATTTCAGTCCTTCTTGTTACTGTCGACACAAACTGAGCAAATCGATAAGTTGACGTGAACTGTGGCTGACGATAGATCACCCGTTCAATAACAGGATACAGTCCCTTGGACAGACATAAAATCTTGGCAAGGCTTTTTTGACTTAGGTGCGAAAAAACTTGCTCTAGGATCTCAACAGGAAGATGAATCAACTTCAATTGCCGGCTCTCCACAACAGAGTGGGGACAAGTCCTACTACTTTTCTTAGAGCGATTAGAACCTACCCTCCTTGATGATGATCCACATCTACGTGAATGAACGGGGTTTTTTGTCGGCTTTTGGATACTGCCAGCCCCATCACCGCTACTACCACGTTCCTCACTTGTAAGACGTCGTGTGCTAATAACGGCCTCGATAAGACTGCATATCCGCTTGCGAAGCTTTTTCCTCTTTTGCTTGACGGGCCCGCTAGGTAACGGTCTTAGCATCAGCAGTCTCTGTGGAGGTGAATTTCTAAAGCCACCGGAAAACTCCAACCCATTAGATTTAGTCGAGATGTCCAAAGGTGATACAAAATGATTCCTCGTTAGTAAACTCATCCACCTTTTTGCCTGCCCCGGAAAATCCTTTCAAACGGCTCGTGGATGAGGCAAATAACGAACTGACCTGTTACTGGAAATAAGCTTTGGTATCCAAAACTGGCATCAGGTACTATGGCTCTATAGCAAACCGGCGATGTCTCGGACAGGCGCAGGCCGTTTCAGATGTAGATTGAGGTAGCGTCAACATTTACCAACTTTGTCCTTTGGTCCAGGCAATAAACTAATGGCCAAAGGGGCGGCAGTAATTACGCAGTTACGTGTGCCATCGCCTGCACTGTACCAACAATTATACATGAACCGTAATTGAAACGGAGTATTCTCTCGCTATCGAAACACTAACGATGGAGGACCATCGACTTCTCCATACGGCCTTTTGGTTCTCCTTGAAGTTCAGGGTCCAACAGCGTATCGTAGACCATGTAATACCTTACGTCTCTGTGAAATGTAGAAAACATTTCAAGAGCACACTGTTACTTGGGTGCCAATTCCAGGAATAAACGACTAGCGCACATCACCTTCTGGAGGTATTTTGGATTCCCAGCTTTATCTTCTTCTTCCAGCTCGGTTATTATAAAGTACTCGGCCCATGCCTCCCCGGAATCGAGCTCGTGTGGCAGACACTGTTGGTTATGATGAATACCAAAATCACATGTCACGTGATTTATGATAGGATTTTAGGGTGCGCACTGGGAGGAAAGGAAGTGAAAACCCTAGACTACACGAGGCTAGTTGGAGATTTCATCAACAATGAGCGATCCAATTGACGAGCCGAACGAGATTGACGATGATGTTGGAGTATATGATGAGGAAGAACGAAGGGATGAAGAAAATGAAGGAGGAGATGGCCAGGAGATGGACTCGTCAGAAGAGGAAGAGGAGGATGATGAAGAAGAAATGGCCAAGGTAAGGGCGGCCTAGGTATCAACTCTAAGGGTATCCATAGATCCTAACACAGTAAATCTAGGTTCGACAGGGGTTCATAGTGGACGATGATGAAGAAGATGAAGAAGAGGATATCGGCGCCTCGCGTAAAGCCAGACGCAAGAAGAGAAGAAGACGACATCGAAGTCCCGAAGATACAGAAGCCGTTGGCGGAGAAGGCAAAGGAGGTGAAGACCGAGAGAACGACGATGAGTTGGATCAAGATGATTTGGACTTGTTGATGGAAAACACTGGCGCCTATCGACGAGAAGATTCGGTAAGTTGACTTATTTTGTGTGGAAGACAGGTTTTGCTGACTGGCACTTTAGCGAAAATTTAAACGACTCAAGCGTGGTGGACAAGAGCGTGGTGACGAAGAGTCCAGGCCCTCTCGAGGGCTAACCGAGATGTTTTCTGATGAAGAAGACGAGGAGGCAGGTGAAGGAGTAGGAAGCCGCGCTGCCCCGCGGACTTATGCTAACGAATTTGACGACTTTATTGAAGAGGACGAATTTTCTGATGAAGAACGCAGACGAGAGGAGGAGAGGGAAATTCGGTCAAGTCATCACGCACAGAATCGTATGCCTAAAGCTCTAAGTAGTCAGCTGACGGGTATTGATGAGGAAAAACTTGGCGAAATTTATGAAGTGTTTGGCGATGGCGAAGAATACGACTGGGCTTTAGAAGGTGAGGATGAAGCCGAGTTGGATTATGCATCCGATGAAGGGGGAGAGAAGGGTCCACCGGAATTAAAAGATGTTTTCGAACCTGGCGAACTGAAAGCTAGACTATTAACTGACGAAGACAATGCCATTCGTATTACTGACCTGCCTGAACGCTATCAACTATTACGACAAGCCCTGAAGTCTGATTATGAGTTAGATGAAGAAGACTTCAAGATGGAGGTAACTTGGATTAGCGAGAAGCTTGAAAGTGAGAAAAATCATTTTTTCATCTCCAAGCCATTTCTTCGTCAGCCATTCCAAAAGGCTGTTCGTCGAGTTCTCGAATTTGTTTCCAAGGACAATCTCGAGGTTCCATTCATTTGGCAGCATCGAAAAGACTATCTCATGCACACGTACGAGACGGCGACTAACAATAACAACACTGTAAAAAATGAGGAAGGCGAAGAAGATCAAAAACCACAAACAGTAAAGACGACATCAGAGCTACTACTCAACCGCGATGACTTGTGGCGTATTGTTCATTTAGACATTGAGTACCATGGTATGCTCGAGAAGAGAAAGGCACTTACAAATATGTATTCTGCATTGGACGTATATGACAGCTTGTACGAAGAGCTGCTACCCAACACTACGACTTTGGTGGGCTATCAGGATCTGATGGACTTCATTCAATTCCGATACTCTGCCCAGATCAAGGATATACATGTCAATTCAGAGAAGCCAAACAAGCGCCATAGCAGATTTGGTCGTTTCGAGAGAATCAGACAGGGCAAGATTTATGGGCTCGTCCAAGCTTTTGGTATGACTGCTGAGGACCTTGGTGAAAACGTTGAGGCGAATCAACGACTAAACTTCGCTGATGATCCTGCCGAATTGCCAGAGAAAATGGCTAAAGAGTACACTCAGCCAGATGAAGAGGGAAATGCACCATATTATCTCGAACCATCCCAGGCCTTGGAAGATGCGCAACAAATGCTGTCCGAGGAGATCTTTTACGATCCAAAAGTGCGCAAGGCTGTCCGAGAAAAGTTTTGGTCAGATGCAAAAGTTGATATCGTTTTGACAGATAAGGGTCAAAAGAAAATTGATGAAACGAGCCCGTATTTTGACTTCAAGTATGCGATCAACAGAACATTTGCTGAGCTGCGATTGAGGCCGGAGTTATATCTGAGAATGCTTATGGCAGAAACTGAAGGCCTTGTAGTGGTCCGAGTTTCATATCCAGACTACAAGACTACTTTATTTGAGGAGTTGCTGAGATTATTCCTGTCAGACAACGTTTCTGACATCGCTTCGGCCTGGAATGAAGCCAGAAGAGTAGTGTTTAAGAATGCTTCCCGCAAGATCGTTCCATTAATTTGCAGAAATATCAAGGAGGACCTTAAGCAGGATTGTATCCGGTCTCTGTACTTTGAGGTGAGAAAGCTTTTCGGTGATAAGCTGAATCAAGCACCGTATAAGCCGCCTGGGTACGTTGCTGGTACTACAGCAAGAGTTTTGACCCTCTCCGGAGGAATGTGTGATTTCGGTAGGGATGCAATTCTTGCAGTTATGGTTGATGAAGATGGACATGTGGTAGATAATGCAAAGTTCGACGATCCACGAAATGAAGATTTTAAGAAGAAACTGGTGCAGCTTATCGAGGACCAGACGCCAGATGTTGTTGGCATTGCTGGCTTCACTGTTAATTCTAGCAAGTTATATGATATTGTGAAGAAGATCATTCAGGATGAAAAGCTGACACCGGGTGGTGATGCTGGAGACACTGAACTTGGATTAATTTGGGTTCAAGATGAAGTTGCCAGATTATTCCAAAACTCCAAACAGGGTGTTAGCGAGTTTTCCGAGCAGCCTCCACTCTTGAGATACTGTATTGCACTTGCGCGATATGTGCAATCTCCAATGCTAGAATATGCTGCACTTGGAAAGGAAATATCGGCAATTCATATCCATCCATTCCAATATCTTCTTCCGAACGAAGTTTTCCAGGACGCTATCGACACCACGTTTGTAGATTACGTCAATTTGGTGGGAGTTGATGTCAACGAAGCAGTTCGAAACACATATATTGGTAATCTCATGCAATATGTTTCAGGTCTCGGCCCAAGAAAAGCATCTGGCATACTTCAGGGAATTCAATCCAAAGGTGGATTCCTGCTGAACCGAGGTGACCTGGTAACACAAGAAATCACTGCCAGGATTATATTCATGAACTGCGCAGCATTTCTGAAAATCCCTTATGATGACCATTCGCTGAAAAGCCAAGAGATTGAATTGCTCGATGCAACCCGTATCCACCCAGAAGATTATGAACTCGGTAAAAAGATGGCGGCAGATGCGCTTGAACTGGATGAAGAAGATTTTGCTGGTTATGAGTCCTCTGGAGGTGTTGTTGCTCAGCTAATGCACGAGGGCCCGGAGAAGCTTAATGAGCTGATCCTGGGTGACTACGCGGAGGAACTAAGAAAGAAATTCAACCAGCGTAAACGGGAGACGTTGGAAATGATCAAGGCCGAACTACAAAATAACTTTGGGGAACAGCGGGCACCATTGAGAGAGTTATCAGAAATGCAAATCTTTACTATGCTGACGGGTGAAACCAGGACTTCTCTTCACCCTGGAATTATTACACCGGTTAACATTCGCAAGATTGCAACTGGGTTTGCCATCGGCCGATTGCCAAGTGGGATTGAGGGGAATATTTCATTGCCAGAACGGCGTGACGATATTCAATATGGATTTACAGTACAATCTCTGGTAAAGAGCGTCAATTATGCGAAGTTTACGTGCGAACTGAGCATTGTCCAGAATGAAATTGAACGCGCGCTTGAACAAACTAAGCGATCCCACCAGGATGCGCGTAAATGGAACTTTACTGCTGAGGAAAATGATCGTGCAAAACAATTACGCAAGACTCAAAATGAAAAGCGAGCTCGACGAATCATCAAACATCCATTGTTCCGAGTCATGAATAGCCGGCAAGCCGAGGAATACCTTGCTGGCAAGCCTCGTGGAGATTTGGTTATTAGACCATCGTCCAGAGGTACTGATCATATCGCAATCACCTGGAAGGTTGGCGACAACATGTATCAGCATTTGGATGTCCTGGAGATGGAAAAAGACAATGAGTATTCACTAGGAAAGTATCTTCAAGTCGATCGCCACCGATACACCGATTTGGATGAACTGATCATTGGGCACATACAAGCCATGCTTAGAAAAGTGGAGGAAATGATCAATTGTGACAAGTTCCAGAACGGCGGCCCCAGTGAGGTCGAGAAGTGGATCACCCGATACACGGAGGCGAATGGAAGATCGACTTATAGATATTGCTACGATCACAAGCGGCCTGGCTGGTTTTATTTGTGTTTCAAAACCACTCCAAAGGCACAAATGCAGCTATGGCACGTCCAAGTTATCCCGAACGGATTCAGAATGATGAAGAATGACTATGGCGATGTCACTGCGTTGAGCAATGGGTTCAAGACTACTTTTTCAAACTTACAAAAACAAAACGCCGGAGGCGCTCCTCATCGTCATAGTGGCGGTGGCTACAGGCAGCCACCGTACGCTCGTACGGGTGGGTATCGAAGATAAATTAAAAAAGAAAGACAAAGTCTCTTAGGTAATTTAAGTTATAATATATACGACGGTTAAGTATTACTCACTTGCTTTTCAGCGCATTTGGCCATAATGTCGGCGGATATACCGGAGTCCCGACCCCACAATACATTTGCTCCAGATTGTCATCTTCCCTCTTTGTATCAAGACAAACACAGGTGAAAATGCCAATGTAAGAGAAAAGTCTGGTTAAAAAAAGAGAGAAGTGGTACTAATTGGTGGCAGGAAACTTGAAGGTAGCTGTCAATGTGGTGAGGTCCAGTTCACGGTGCTGTCCAACACACCAGTGCCTTATCAGCTTTGTGCTTGTAGCATCTGCAGAAAGATCTCTGGATTCAGTGGTAGTATCAATATAGGCGGAATTGCTGATTCTCTCAGAATATTGAAGGGCAAGGGACTGATTAAGTAAGTATCACATACTCGCACAGGACCATGTTTGGTGCTAACGGGAATGCAGGCGCTACCATGCAATTAAGGATCGAGGCAAACCGGAGGAAGAAACTTGCGGTTCCTATCGAAGCTTCTGCTCTAATTGTTCTACTATGCTGTGGGTCTGGGACGAGAGATGGGGAGAGTTGATTCATCCATTCGCTCCAGCAATTGACACAGAACTGCCCGAGCCCAAGTCGATGGTTTGTATAATGAATGGCTCTAAGCCCAAATGGGCACGCTGGCCCGAGGGTGAAAAGGAAGTCTATGACACTTATGGCCCAGACAGTCTTGAAGACTGGCACAAGAAGAATGGGGTTTATTATCCATAGTTGTCTCTTTCATCTAAAAATTGTATGAGATACATGGCTAAGTGTGTCTACTATCTGCCAACATTTAGTGAAAATGGCTTGTCGTGCTTCTTTTATTGTTATCAATATTGCTGGGGCCATGCTTATCGTGGTATTAGCGATCGGTCATTATTATTATCATTATTGTCATTATTATTATACTTAGTTGAACAACACAAACAAAAATAAAACGACAAACGTTGCTAATAGACCAATACCATAGACAATATAACAAGACAAACTTGTAGAGAGATCACTCCAAAGCATCCTGGGTCAGTTTCGCCAGTCAGTACGCGGCTGAAACTGAACGCGGCGCGCGCCGATCTCCGGCGAAAAATTGAAGGTTTATCGGACATTCGTTTTTTAGCTGTCAATTATAACTCGGTCGTATCGATAATGCCTCCAAAGAACAAGTTCAAGAAATTAAATCTGGAGGATTTCGAACCTAAGAAACCGTCCTTCCCAACCTTTGTTCCGGGAGGGGGTACTTTTGTACCTGGCAGTGGTACGTTTGTTCCAGGCGGTAGCTTTGTTCCTAGTGGCGGATATGAATCTGGGTCGTCTAACAATGTATCTGGAGCTTCGACTCCGGTTAACGGGTCTCAGATTTCCCTCGCGTCGTTGGGTTCTGCCCTGAAGGATATTGAAAATACAGCAGCATCAGAATACTTTGAAAAAATCGTCTATTCCCAGGCAATTTCCGAGGTGCGGGAGGCAGTTAAAGAGCTGACTGAGCTCTTGGACAAAGAAGGAGCTCAGTCCATCGAGGATTATAACATTCATGGCCATTTGGCTAGTGTTAGCAAGGTAAAAGGAAGCGCGCTGGCACGGGAGGGGTCGATGGTGGCTCTTTCTGGCATAGCCAAGAAATTTGGGCCCGAAAGTCCAGCAGAAGCCTACCTATTGCATTCATTCACACTTCCATTTGACTTGCTCTCAGATAAAGACAATTCGGTCAAGAGAGCGGCGCAGGCATGCTCAGATACACTATATGGCATCTATCCCGATGAGGCCAAGGTTTCTGGTTTGCTAACCAAACTTTTTGATTATTTAAGCTCCTCAGCCAAGTGGCAGGGCAAAGTCGGAGCATTGAAATTTGTAGAACGCATTCTGGAGGACGTTCCTCAAGACTTCTTGGAGACCCGATTTGTTGACGCCATCCCAGTATTGACTAATGTTATGCATGATATGAAACCGGAATTGTCCAAGGCGGCCACAAAGACATTGACGGACTTTGGTAACAAACTGGACAACCAGGATGTGGTTCCTCGTGTGCCGCTGATCATCAAGACTTTGGATGATCCAAAGAACGTTCAAAATTGTGTTAAGAGCTTGTCTCAAGTCACCTTTGTCACGGAGGTCACTGAATCTGCTTTGGCGATCCTAGTGCCAATTCTCAAGCGTGCCCTCAATGCCACTTCTTCTACTCAGGAGTCGCTGCGTCAGACGGTGATCGTTGTGGAGAATCTCACTAGATTGGTCCACAACCCTCGGGAGGTTAAGGCTTTTATCCCAGATCTTCTACCTGGTGTCTCTAAAGTCTATGCGTCGGCAGCTCAGCCGGAAGTTCGAGAATTGGCAGGCAAGGCCAAAGCCGTTCTAGAGGAGGCAGAGAAGGACACTGGCAACAAGACGCGAATTTCGAAGCAAGAAGCAGAAAAGCAAATGGATTCAGTTTCAGATACTTTGAAGGACTATACGTCAGATTTGGTCATGGTCGATGTCAATACTCGAGAATTCAAGAAACTTGAAGCAGTGTACAAGAATTACCTTCAATTAGGCGATGACAGCGTTCAAGAGCTAGTGCATCATTTCAAGGCCATGTTTGCAGATTCAGCACAAGTAGACACAGTTGAAGACGGTATCGAAATCGTCAATGCAGAGTTTTCTTTGGCTTATGGTGGACGAATGTTGCTTAACAAGACTGTTCTTCGCTTGTTCAAGGGACATCGGTATGGTCTGTGTGGACGTAACGGTGCAGGTAAATCTACCTTGATGCGTTCTATTGCTGAGGGCAAGCTTGAAGGATTCCCAGACAAGAGCGAATTGAGAACTTGCTTTGTTGAGCACAAGCTGCAAGGTTCAGAGGCCGATCTTGACATTGTGAGCTTCATTGCCTCTGATCCAGATTTGGCTTCCATTGATCGTGTCGATATCTCAAGGGCGCTGCAAGAGGTTGGTTTTGATGACGAGAGACAACAGCAGAAGGTTGGCTCTTTGAGTGGTGGTTGGAAGATGAAGTTGGAGCTAGCTCGTGCGGTTTTGATGAAGGCTGATGTTCTTCTTCTGGACGAACCTACCAATCACTTGGATGTTAAGAATGTACAATGGCTCATTGAATATTTGAACTCTCACACAGAAATCACTAGTTTAATTGTTTCGCATGATTCTGGTTTCCTTGATGCTGTCTGTACTGACATTATTCACTACGAGTCCAAGAAGTTGGTTTACTACAAGGGTAATTTGTCTGAGTAAGTGATTAACAAAACGGAGCCAAAATGCTTGTCGACGTTACTAACGGTTTTTGTTTTTAGATTTGTCAAAGTTCGACCGGAAGGTAAGGCATATTACACATTGACAGATAGCAACATGAAGATGGCGTTCCCTCCACCAGGGATTTTGAGTGGTGTGCGCTCAAATACAAGGGCGATTGCTAGAATGACAACTGTTAGCTATACTTATCCCGGCGGGTCTAAGCCCTCACTTTCAAATGTGTCCTGTTCGCTGTCACTTAGTTCCAGAGTAGCAGTATTGGGACCAAATGGTGCGGGTAAGTCCACCCTGATCAAGCTTTTGACCGGTGAGTTGATTCCTGCTGAAGGAACTGTCGAGAAGCACCCCAATCTTCGTATCGGCTACATTGCCCAACACGCCCTCCAGCATGTAGAGCAGCATAAGGAAAAGACACCAAACCAATATCTGCAATGGAGATATCAAAACGGTGATGATAGAGAAATCCATCTCAAGCAGACGCGAAAGTTTACAGCCGAAGAACAAGAAATTATGGAAAAGCCAATCGACCTCGGTGACGGTAAAGCTCCAAGAGTGGTTGAAGCCTTGATTGGTCGTCAAAAGCTGAAGAAGAGTTTCCAGTATGAGGTCAAGTGGAAACACATGTTGCCCAAATACAACTCGTGGCTGTCGAAGGAGTTCCTTCTTGAAAAGGGCTTTGGAAAACTGTTACAGCAGTTTGATGACCACGAGTCGTCTCGAGAGGGTCTTGGTTACCGTGAACTGTCCCCACCAGTGATTCGAAAGCATTTTGAGGATGTTGGACTGGACGGCGACATTGCAGACCATACACCAATGGGTAGTTTGTCTGGTGGTCAGTTGGTCAAGGTTGTCATTGCTGGTGCCATGTGGAACAACCCCCATTTGCTTGTGCTAGACGAGCCTACCAACTATCTTGACCGAGATTCGTTGGGAGGTCTGGCTGTTGCTATCAGGGAATGGGCTGGCGGTGTTGTCATGATTTCGCACAACGAAGAATTCGTGGGTGCACTGTGTCCAGAGAAGTGGTACGTTGAAAACGGAAAGGTTGTCCAAAAGGGCAAGTCTGCTGTCGACGGTTCAAGATTTGACGACAGCTCAAACCCATCTACGGCCAACAATTCTGACGCGGACAATGATTCCCCAGCAAACATTAAGGTCAAGAAGAAGAAGAAGAAGTTGACCAGAAACGAACTGAAGGAGCGTGAGGCCCGTCGTCGTCTTCGTTACATTGAATGGCTTAATACTCCCAAGGGCACTCCCCGTCCCCCTGATACTGATGATGAAGCTGATTAGTTTGGATTATAGAGTTTTATATAATATGTTCTAATATCTAAGGGACAATAAATGCTATTAGAAATGGGTAAATGTTGATCAATTATTAGGCCAAGTGTTCATCGTTAAGCTAGGCACTTTGTTCTGCCGAACATGTGCCTAACCTCAATCCTTCGCACTTTGTACGTAACAGGGGTTTTTTAGCAATTTTGTAACAGCTACTATGAGACTTCTAAGGGAAGCAGCGAGCCTTAAGGTAGAAATTGTGAACCATGGCATGAGATTGAATTGTGATCAGCCAAATCCCAACTTCTACAAGACTTGCAAAGAATCTTATCAGTAATGCTACTTGAATGGAAGTGCAAGTAATCTTACTTCTGATTTGACTCTGATGCCGGTCTATGCAAAGACTTGTGGCCTGAGCACAATTAGTGATGACCTTTGGCTCTCGGACGAGATAAGTCCGGAGATGTAAGCTATGAACATTTAGCTATGATCCCATCCAAACTACAAGAACAAATGTAAACTGAGTGCTTGTAAATCATGATTGGTCACTGGGGTAAATCCTTTATTAGAGGAAGGTTGCTGGTTTTATTAGATTCGAAATGGCTAACCAATCTCGGTGTATCATCGATGGGAAGAATAGCTTTATACTATATCAAATCTCAATAACTTCATAAATCAACAAAGAGCCTGCTCATTCTTGGTAAAATGCGTTTGCAAACTGGGAGTTCTCTTAACCAGCAGGGTTGAAAAAATAGCGCATTGGTAAGACAAACAGGGTTCGGGAGGAAGTCAACGGGGTCCTATTTCCGACGATTTTTTGTTGAAAGTAACAAATAAAATGGCTAAACTACACCACAATAGGTTCATGAGAGATCGACCAACCGATAGAACCAATGACACTTAGAAGCATTAGCCAGTGTAATTCACGGCTTTTCCATTTTCCCTTTTTTTTTTTTTTTTACGTATTTTTCCGTGTGGGGTAGCGGGGTAGCGGGCGGGGCAGCCGTTTGGCGAGGAGAATCTTCGGAAGGATATTACGAGAATATCATTCTAAACGATGGCTTGGAACCTGCGTAGAAATTGACAGACCGGAGATCGGATTGATTGTCAGGTGTCAACGTAATGTAGAAGAAAAACTGTAGCTTGAACGCCGTTTTGGCTTCGACAGTAGGCGGGCCCCCATGGACTACAGTTGACCGACAGCTGGAAGGCAGACGGCCGAAAGGATTATCAGACCTTCCAACCCCGCATTGATCGGTAAATATAAATAGTCCGCCGTTAGACACTTGAACATCATAGTAGATCGTTTCGGAATGGCTAACGGAAAAACTACCACCAATCCCTACGTGATTGGGGTTGCGGCCTTCGCAACCATAGGCGGAATGATGTTTGGCTTTGATCAGGGTTTTGTTTCAGGTCTGTTGGAAATGGAGAACTTTATCTATCATTTCCCTAGAATTTATTACGATGCCAACTACAAGGGCTGGTTTGTGTCGACATTCCTGCTGTGTGCTTGGTTTGGATCGCTTATCAATTCTCCCATCGCCGACAGAATCGGCCGTAAGCAATCTATCATCGTTGCGTGTATCATTTTCAGCATTGGCTGTGTGTTTCAAACAGCTGCTATCAATGACCCAATGATTTTTGCAGGCAGAGGAGTCAGTGGAGTGGCCGTTGGTATGCTGACTATGGTTGTGCCAATGTACATTTCCGAAACCGCTCCAGCTCAGATCAGAGGTGCGTTGGTCGTAATGCAGCAATTGAGCATCACTTTTGGTATTCTGATCTCTTACTGGATTGATTACGGTACTAATTATATTGGCGGCACCCGGTGTGCGCCGGATATTCCCTACTCTGGAGGAACCCCGGATAAGCCAACGTTTGATCCGTACAATGATGTAGGCCCAGACGGCTGTACCGGACAATCTACTGCATCATGGAGAGTGCCGACTGCCATTCAGATCGGATTCGCGCTTATCTTGATGGTAGGCATGTTTTTCTTGCCGTACTCTCCCAGATGGCTTCTGTCGAAGGACAGAGATGCCGACGCCCTGAGGACATTGGCCAAATTGCGCAGATTATCTATGGACGACCCGGAGCTTCAAGATGAACTGGCCATGATCAAAGCTGAGGTGCTTTTTGAAAGATCCAACATCCCGGAAATGCTCAAATCGTGCAATGCAACGACACGCTTTTTCCTGCATTATTGGTACATCCTCACCACATGGCCACACTTCAAGAGAGTCTTCATTGGGAGCGCTGTCATGTTCTTTCAACAGTTTTTGGGCTGTAATGCCATCATCTATTACGCCCCCACCATTTTCGGGCAGCTCGGACTCGATGGTAACACCACAAGTCTTCTGGCTACGGGTATCTATGGGGTAGTCAACTTTGTATCCACCTTTATCCCGATTGTCTTGATCGACCGTGTTGGCCGACGAATCCTGTTGATGGCAGGTGCGATTGGTACTGTTGCGTCTCTGGTGATTGTTGGAGCCATCATTGGTCGGTACGGTGACGGTCTAGCGGAGCACAAGAGTGCTGGTTGGACTGGAATCGCGTTCGTCTATATCTATTGTGTTAACTTTGCCTATTCGTTCGCTCCAATTGGGTGGGTCTTGCCTTCCGAGATTTTCAGCTTGAGCATCCGTTCCAAGGCAATTTCGATCACCACTTCGTCTACGTGGATGTGCAACTTCATCATTGGCCTGGTGTCGCCGAAGATGCTGGAAACAATCACATGGGGCACTTATATCTTTTTCGCAGCCTTTGGAGTCATTGCCTTCTTTTTCACCTACTTTTTCATTCCCGAGACCAAGGGACGAACCTTGGAGGAGATGGACAAGGTCTTTGGGGATACTGCTGCTTCAGAGGATAAAGACAAACTTGCCACTGTGGCTCACGAGGTCGGCGAGGATATTGTAAAGTCACAAAACACTCACTTGGAGAATGTTTAATACTTAGTTACTATTTTACCTAACTTGAAATATACAATGGTTGTGTTAAACCGGCGCTTAAAATGTTCACTGACGTGGCAGGATACGCAATAGCTAAGCATGGTCAAAGTTGTGTATTTCAATGATTAAGTGAAGTTACAATTGGCCGGCGTCGGACTTCTCCTTGACCCAGTCATTAAGCCCAAGCTTGTTTCTGTAAATTTCGATGGCATAAAACTGCATTCGTGGAACAAACATTGTGTTTGCCTCGCTGTACTCGCCTCTGCAATTTCGTCGAAGAAGGGTACCAAAGTTATAGTCCTCAACGAGGTTTTCGTACGCCATCATGAACTTTCTCCAGCGTGGCTTGTTCTTCGCTGATTTCATTTCGTCCTCATCGACACTGATCACCCTCTCAGCATCACGGAGCTCAGGGAACTCCTCTAACATATGAGAATAAATCTCGTCGTCTATCTTTGTCAATTTGATACCACTGGCTTGAACCTTGCACAACAAGTTCCAGTATGTTTCAGCCTGTTTGACAGCCTTCACAGCAAATTGCTTTTCAATCTACACCTTTATTAGCTCACAGATCCTTGATGATAACTAAGCTTCAGGAAAGAGTGCCCAAATTCACCTAACCAGTTCCTCTCCAGCAAATAGTCAAACCAGGAAACGCTCCTCGAGCCATGAAGCCATTATGTTCAATAAAACTGCCAAATGGCTGACTGCGACATTCACCGTTCAGAATCCCAGGGCTAAAACGGCGTAATCTAGTTGCAATCGTGGCCATAAAGTGACATAATATTCTGACAGGGGAAAATGCGTCGGCACAACTGAATTTGGTCTATAGAACAATCAAACTCACCTCCTCGAGATTGTCTGCGTTTTCAGCGTCAAAGTCTTTTGGAACAGTCTGCATTGTTGAAAAGATTAGTAAATTTTCAACGCGATGAATCAACAATCCTTATCTACGGATCTTGAAAAACTTTTTTAGTTTTGTCCCAACGGCACCGGCCCGCCGACCACTCCCCCACACACAACAGCACGAACGTCTTCTGCCTGGTTGCGGATAGAAAGGGTGAGCGCCGGAAGCCGGTGATAGGAAAGCCTGGGCCAAATTGATGATTCCGCGGAACGTGGTGAGACGACTAAGTGCTTTAGGACGAACAATGCAACAACCGAAACCACAACGAACATTTGCTACAGGTGCCTGCCTGATTATTGGTGATGAGATTTTGAACGGCAAGATTCACGACACAAATTCGCACTACTTTGCTCGTTTCTGCTTTAGATTGGGCATCGATGTCCGGCACATAGCAGTGGTCTCTGACCATGAGGACGATATTGTGGACGCTGTCAAAAGACTAAGCTCCAAGTACGATTTCATTGTTACTTCTGGCGGGATTGGTCCTACTCATGATGACATTACTTATGAAGCCATTGGTAAGGTGTTTGGTCTGCCAGTAGCGCTTCACGAGGAGACAGCAGAGCGTATGTCACGTCTTTCTAAATATACGCCATCCTCTGAGGAGGCAAAGAAGGCTCAATTGCGCATGGCAACCCTTCCTACTGGCGACATTGTTGAGAATATCTACATTGCAGATGACCTATGGGTCCCTGTGGTTTGTATCAATGGACAGGTTCATATCCTTCCTGGGGTCCCCCAGATCTTTGAGAGAATGCTTGATGGCCTTAAGGACCACGTTCAGTCCCATCTGGCGAGTGGAGGAAAGCAATCCAGACGATTCGTTTCAACTCAGAAAAAGGAATCAGACATTGCTACCTATCTCACCAAGCTTCAAAACGAAGTTGGTGCCACGATCAAAATTGGTAGCTATCCTCATATGAAGATTGGCACCGTCACTGTCAGTATTATTGGCCCAAGTTCGGAGGACGAAAAGCTCAAGGAAATCGTCAAAGATGTCGAAAAGAACCTCGATGGACAGGAAATTTCTGCCGAGGAAGAAGAGGGTAGAATTTAGATTTATAGTTTTGGCTTACTGTGGTCAATTTTTTTTTCTTTTCTGTTAGTCTGTCGTTTCTGTTGGACAAAAGAAAGTAGATCTAGATTTATATTATAAATTAGAGGTTAACCGTTACCTGCTTTTTTGTTGGCCGACTGTTGGCTTTCATTCCTCTACCCTCAAGGGATACTATCATAAGTAGTATCTATCTGTCTTCTCTAACTCAAGGAAATGTGCCGAGGCTAACGCAATTGAAGAGTGGAATTTATCAGAAATCTCTATAATACATCAAGTCATCAGAGGTCATCACAGTCTTCTAATCCTACGGTAACTCTTTTGAGGGCTTTGTCACCCTCCTGAAGAGTCCTTTTGAGCATTAAACAGTTCGCTTGAAATTGCTCAATAGAGCTTTGCTGTGCTGGTTTGAGAGCAATGTGTGCAGTGTAATTTGGCCCAGATGGGGTTAGTTCCAACGCAGAGATACTGAATTCCCCTTGACCTCGCGAGGCTAGCAAATCAGCAACTTTTTGTTTCATTGGTTCAACTTGGTCATCCAGCTTCGAATGGTTCCCAGCTAATTCGAGAGCTGCCTCCTTCGCCGTGGTATAACCTGCCCGGGCAATGACCGAAGACACCACAAGGCCACCTAGAGGATCAAGCCACGATATGCCCCAAAAATATCCACTACAGATGGTGGCCACAGCGACCATAGATACTAACGAATCGATACGATGATGCCACGCATTGGCCACCAAAACAACCGATCCTGTTCTGTCAGCTACTTTCATTGTGGAGAAATACAACCACTCCTTAACAACAATCGACCCCAACGCAATCCACGCAGCATTTAAGTCGGCAATGTCATTATGACTGTGTGAATGGCCATGACCACCCAAAGATGCTATAGTTTCCAAATAAGGCACCTCACCAAATATGTGATGGATCATCGTGAAAAGACCATTCCAGCCCATGGAAAATCCAGCCAAGATAAGCAATGTAGACACACCAAGAGATCCTAAAGTCTCTACTCTGCCGTACCCATTAGGGAAGCTCTTTGTAGGCAGCTTCGTGCCTAACGAAACTGTTGCCAGGGTGAGGAAATCTGATACTAAATCTGAAATCGCATGTACAGAATCAGCTAAGAGAGCCTGCGAATGGAAGACCACCCCTCCGACACCCTTACCGACAGCCATGCCGACATTGACCAGCAGGCCAATCCAGGTGATGCGAATCGCAGGGTTTCTTAGACCACCAGATTCTTGCAAAAGAACGTTATCTTTCGCTGAGTGCGTATGAGAATGTGAAAAAAGCGAATGTTTATGCGAATGACCAGTAGCATGGTCATGTTCATGTGAATGTTGGTCTCGTTTAGTCGAGTTCGTACTAAATACACGGTTCATCACGGGGAAAATCCTCGAGCAATTCTTGGACGGAGGAGCGCCAATTCTTATCACTCCCCTGGAAACTCCCATAATAGCTCTCGCTCGCATCATGCTTACTGGCACCCCCAATAACATGATGAGATGATCTGATAAGTATATCTGATATACTCTCGAGGGTTGGGAGTGATCAAATCCGGCTGTCCCGACAACATTTCCCGCAATAATACCGCAAGCAAGCGTACGAATTGACTATGAATAGGTTCTATCATAATAAACTACGTTTCTTCTTCTTGTAAATACGATTTTTATTTATTTATTTTTTTTTATTTTTTTTTTTTTTTTTTTTGAAATTGGGTCTTCCAAGTAGAGGACATGGTTTGAGTTAAGAATTTCAGCGAAGATTCCCCGTTCAATTGAGAGCGAACGGAGCTTTTTGGTCGGCCGCATAACCATTAAGTTCGTCTATTAAGGTACATTAATAATTTACATCAGCTTGAGTCATTCGTTGGTGGGTGAGGAGAATCGGTGCTGCTGCGTTTTTGAAAAGGGGAGTGCGGCATTTGCGAAAGTTTGTAGTTCGAAAGTTGAGCAAGCGGTGGTGGAGTTGCAGAATAAACACGAGTTGGCGGCTGTGGCAATGCTGTTCCAGACATAATGGGTGGCGGGAGGATTCCCC
The DNA here is from genome assembly GCA_030585065.1 of Blastobotrys persicus. Lineage (NCBI taxonomy): Eukaryota > Fungi > Ascomycota > Dipodascomycetes > Dipodascales > Trichomonascaceae > Blastobotrys > Blastobotrys persicus. Next base: position 70,587 of record JAJMBO010000054.1, read on the forward strand.
CGGAGGGCGGAGTACCAACGCCCGTTGGCAGGTTGAATGGAATATGATGATGGTTATTTAACGCCGGTGGCTGATGCGAACTCATTTGATATATGGGCTGATGGGACTGTGGGGTTGGCTGAAGCTGGTTATGCTGGTGTTGTTGAGTCTGTGGTGGTATTTGTGGCTGTGGTGTCGCCCTCTTTGTAGAGCCCGAGGAGGAACTTTCGGTTATCTCAGGAGGTGGGTCCGTTGTAATCATATCTTGCCTGTGGATTTCCCTGCGAAGGTAGTTTATTTCATCAAGAAAGAGAAGCTCTCCACCTGTTAACTTGCAGAGGTAAAATTTCAAGTCGGCCACAGGTAAAGTGGATGGGGAGTTCATGTCTATGTGGGACCTGATATATTTCTTAAACTCCTTTCCTTGTTTAACCATGTGTTCAAGTACTGGGAACTCCTCGGGACAGAATGGAAGAACTTTCGCCTGTTGAACCCAGTCATCCAAGTCTTGCAATTTCGGTCGAAGACCGTCTCGGGGTATAGAGAGCCTCCAGTCACATATTGGGCAGATGAAGTGTAGAGCATTCGTACTCTGCCGGGTTAGCCTCAAGCATTTACCATGATATGTTTCATGGCATTTCTGACACTGTATATCAAAATTTGAGTTCTCCACTTGCCGGCAGATACACTTTCGAGGCCCCCCTCTGTGATCATCAAGAGAGAAGGCCGATTCATTTCGTTTTTCTGCCACAACAATCTGGTTTCGAAGTACATGCAGTTGCGCGTGCCCCTTTCCAAACAACTTCTTTCCTATGCGAAACCAATCCTCAACCATTTGGACCCTTTTCTCTAACCATATTACATTGGGCTTGGTAATACAAACACGCGCACCTTCCAACACCTGTTTGGCATGGTTAAATCCAGCACGTAGCATGACGTTTTCACGTTTTGATATTTCGGACAGATTGATCAGCTCTCCCTCTAGCCGCTGGCACTCCGAGCGACTTTCCACGATGGAGTCATACAGCTTTCTTGATACCGGCAGTCCTTTCATATCTTCCAAAAACTTATCGAGTGTAGCGGGTGAAACACGTTCATTGTTAACCATAGATGTAATCTTTGATTCTAATTGCTCGGCCAACAATCGTTTATAAGACAGTTCTTGGATTACTGCGTCATCTCTGTTCAAACCGGACTGACGACCTTCCATTATAAGTTTATCAAGATCTCCCATGAACATAGGCTTGCTGTTTGTAAGTACTCCCTTAGCCCTCTCAACCCAGTCAAACCGAGCGAGTATTCGCGTCAAGAGTTCAGTTTCTACCAAATCGACATTGACTAATTTACCCTCCTCCAGCAATGCGTTCAACTGGGCGCGATCAAGCGGGGGATGAGTTAAGAACTGGAAAACTCGCTCTGTATAGTTCTTTATCTTTTCGGCATGTTCAAAAATAAGCTGTGACTCCGGGACTAAGACATCTCGCTCTAACACTGAACTTATAATCCGCTTAAATCGGTTTAGCGGACAATAACCTGTTCCACTTAGTACACCGTTTATTTGCTCGATCCATTCGTGTGACTGCCTAATTATCCGTTTCAAAGGCACCAAAGGTTTAAGGTCGTACTGTATTTTCTCTCCTTCGTCCGAAAAATTTTGCAAATCTTCAACCGATGGCCGCGGTCCACTCTTTACAAAATTTGAAAGTCTAAGATACCAGTTCTTTGGCGCTAACGCTCGGTCCTGTAGTTCCTCACAGAATTGTGATAACTCGTCATCGGAAAAGCTGCAAACCAGTCTGTACCGGTCCTCATTTTCTATATCCAGCTCCAAAAACTGTTTTAAGGACAGTACCATTTCATTTCTGTCATCTTCTTCGTCGTCTTCGTAGTCGTCGTCACTGTTTGCGTTGCTTTTAAGCACACGTGAAAGGCAGCACAGAACACTCGTCTCCTGACATAGAAACTGTTCATGTCCAGGATACTGTCCTAGCAAGGTGATTTCCTTGTCCTCTTTTAAATTAGGGTATCGTTGTCTAATCTGTTTTCTAGACATTAACTCGTCATTAATAATATCTTTCAATGTCGGTAAAATCCTAGATTTGGAGTTAGTATAATGAAACGTGGACCCTCTTTAAGATGGTATAACTGAACTGAGCTTTGAGCCATATTTCATCGTGAAGCAACAAGGCATGCTTAATTGCGGGAACTAGCGCACACTAGAGTGGAAAAAGCTGGGCAATTCTTGAGGGTAATTTCCAAGAAACTTACAGTTTTGCAATGCTGATATGCTTAGAATTTGATATCGTCGTTAGTAATAGTCTGTGTATCGAAAATGGGGGCGGGTAATTGAATTTCTCGTATAAAGAAGAGCATTGTAAGCCATAATCCAACCAGTCGAAACACGGGAAAAGATTAACTGACTCTGTCATGTTGAAACCGCAGTTGAGGTGGCTGGTGTAAGCTTTCGGGAAGGTTACAACGATTTGGCCCGGCCGTTGATCTAATGCATAACAGGTAATTCCTCGCTGCGCTAGCAACGCCGGTGACAGCATATAATTCGGTTGTAACAGCGAAGATGGATCCTCATCATCTCTGCTAATCATTTCAGCCATAATTTCCCGAAACCTTTCTGAATGAGCTTCCGGAACAGAGTAGTAGGTTTTTGCTTCGCCAAAATGATGGTAATTGAGTGAGTAGGAATAGAAGTCTTCAAAATGCCAATTTTTTGACGAAAACACCATTCCAATGTGCAGAAATGGTTGCACTAGGTAGGGAATATCAGCGTCCACATAGCGACTAAATGCATGTTCGATAAACGGGAGCACATTGGGGTTCCACGGGTCTTGTGCATACTCATGAGTAACATTTCGCTCAATTTGCGGAAACGCAGAGCTTTGAGTGGACGTGTGGATGTCTGTGCCATACTCTACTTCTATGTTTTCCATGGGATCAGATATAATTCGCCAAAATTCGCTCTCCACGTCATCCTCCATTGGCTTAGATTTTTTCAATGTCGTGCTGAAATATTTCTCCTTAAATAGTGCGGCCTTTTGCTGAAACTGACGCAAATTATAAGTGGGTGCCATTTGGTTTTCAGATGGGTCTCCAATGGTGTTGATCCCCCTATGCCAGTTGTCGAAGGGCGGTATTGTTGGATCATCTGGAATTGATGGCGTCTCACTATAAGGGATAACTCGATGCAGCCTTGCTTCAGAATTTCGTACCTTGCAACATTTACGATCTTCACTACTGACATTGAGCGTTACCTTTGTCCCGTTCTCTAATTTGTGCTTCTTTGCCTCTGCCTCTTCATCTCGTTCATCATTATCAGGATGTTCTCGCTTCTGCGGCACGGTGACTGGTTCTTGCTCTCTTGGTTGGTCATCTTCAGGTGGTTCAAACATGGGTATCCTAATCCCGTCTGACAGGGAGCTAACGTTGTTCCGCTCGAGATATTGGTCAAACGGATATATAAATTTTTGATATGAATGTTTCAATGACGTCGACAGTGATGTCATCACCTTCCCGGTATAACCAAGCTCTCGACCAATCTGAGCCCATAACTTTTTCTTGCACACTTCAGTAAAACCCCCGCGCAGTTGGACGCATTGATGGAGACGGAACAAATCCAGTGGCCGCCTGTCAATGCTGGGAAGCCGATTTATTGGCGTCTTGTTAGTATGTCTGTGGAAATAATATAAACTCTCGACAAACGACTTTTCCGCCCGTTCTGCCAATGTCGGATTCATGCTCTGTCGCTTTGTCTTGAACCAAAACATCTCAGTGTCCAAACAGAACGCCGGATCCCATTCCTTTGGCGGAACAATTTTGGCCATGCCATATATTTTGCCTGTTGGAGCAATCTTTTCAAGATATTTTGCTGGATCACCGAATTCTTCGATTGTCGGATAAAAGGTTGGTGCCTCGGTCAGACCAAATTTTCGATTCGTCTTTGTTTCATCCGTGATTCCATCAGATCGCTTCTGAACCGTCATGAAATCGAGCGGAGGGTAGGCTCTGCTTCTCTGCTGTGGAAATATATATGGATTAACGTGGTGCGTACCGGTTGATCCAGTCTGTGCCTGGCATCCTACACCTTTGGTATTAACCGTCTTGTCGACGCTTTTGTTTCCACGAATATGGTAGGATTCCAGTCCTTTAGAATCCTGTGCCGATGCTGTTCGTGGAGGCGGTCTCCGGACAGCATTAACAGGTGTGAACCCAGCCATATTAATTGTCTTTGATTATTTAGGACATGTGCCGACTGCCGCTTTCTATATCATCACATCTCCAACCTCCCACCAAAATTCCAATTAAAGTAAACACCTAACCCTAGATCTAACTAATGTTACAATTGGCATTATATTTGCCCCTCGGCCAGACTTTCGCTTCGTTTCACACTGGTTTCTGAACATGGCGGTCTACAGAGTATGTTCGATGCAACGTTTATCGAAAAATAGTACGATATTAGCCTCTATCAGATCGTGACACGAATTGTACATTGTATTTAAGCTGCGCCAAGTGTGATACAAATTTGCACTACAATGATGATAAGATTCACGTAAGTATTTCTTATTCAATTGTCATAAATATCGATCGATTGTGATAAATACATTAAATTAGAAACGGTCGCGGTTATCTGAACCACCGTAACCAC
>JAJMBO010000055.1:0-35173 GCA_030585065.1 Blastobotrys persicus
TGGCAAGCTGAAGACTTCCTCATCCATCTACACCAATGAACATCACACAGCAACCAACCCATGGTCTCAGATCCAAAACAGACGAAACAGCCAGTCACACAATGATATGATAAGAAAAGAAAGAGAGAGGAAAAAAAAAAAAAAAAAAAAAAAAAAAAAAAAAAAAAAAAAAAAAAAAAAAAAAAAAAAAAAAAAAAAAAAAAAAAAAAAAAAAAAAAAAAAAAAAAAAAAAAAAAAAAAAAAAAAAAAAAAAAAAAAAAAAAAAAAAAAAACAATTAGAAACAAAATAAAGCTTATACTAATAGAAGACAAACGAATGAATTATACAATGACCAAAAGGGCCAGGGCGAGGGCAACAGAGGCGGCACCCATGACACGGACACCACTAGGGTTGATGGAACCAGCGTCGGAGCTACCACCAGTGGAAGAGCCGGAGCCGGAAGAGCCTGCCTTAGAAGCACCAGAGGAAGTCTGGCCAGCCTCAACAGCACCACCGTAAGTACCAGTAACGGAGGCTGAGACCTCACCAGTACCAGCACTACCGGCCTGAGAGAGAATAGACTTGCAAGAAGATGGAGTCTTAGGAGAGTCGACGACTGAGGCCGAGCCCTTGAAGTCGCAAGCACTCTTGTTCTCCTTGTTCTTCTTATAGTACAAATCGAGAAGGAAGTTCAGCTGGTCCTTAGGGGCGCAGCCAGAATAGGCACCATACTCACCGTTGGTGCCGTTAGCCTGGGTACCGGCGCAGTCAATTTCGCCACAAATGTAGCCAAAGAGCTTTCCGTAATCCTCCTCGTCGACGTCATCGGCAACGACACACTTGGCAGCGTTGGAGACACAGTCACAGATACCCTGGTTAGGGGTTGGTGGAAGTTCAGAAGCAGCCTTCCAGCTCTTTCCAGTGGAAGCTGGGCATTTGACAGACGCACGGGTGCCGGTGACCTCGCTAGACTTGGCAGAAGATGGGGTAACCTTGGCAAGCTCCTTGGAAAGGTACGAGAAATCGCCCAAGGTAGAGACCTTGCCATCCTTGATAGAGACAAGACCGTAGTCATTCTCCTCCTGGAAGTACATGTAGACAATGCCGCCGGACCAGACATCAGTCATCTTATCGCTATACAGGGCCTCAACCTCAGTGAACTTTCTTGGGTGTTCGGAGTTGCAGCCGTATTCGGAGAAGAAGATTGGAATGCCAAGGTCCTTGAATTCTTCGGTTCTAGCCTTGTAACCAGAAGACTCAAAGCTGGAGTCACCGCACCATTCGTACATGTTGATACCATAGAAGTCGGCGCTGTCCTCGTTGCTGCCGCAGGCAAAGTACTTGGCACTGTCTTCACGCGTGTCAGAGTCATCATTGGCCGAGTACCCGACTGGAATGGTTCGGTAGCCCTTCTCCTTGATGTAAGCCTTGGTATCACGGATGGCGGCCTTGACGAAAGCAGCGGCAGCAGTGTTCGTCTTGTTGCTAACCACCTCGTTTCCGCCAAAGAAGCCCAGAACGTTCTTGTACTTGTGAAGGGTGTCTACAACAGACGTGTAGCGCTTGTAAAGCTCAACGTCCCAGCTGGAGTCGTCACGTTGGATGGAAAGGCCGGGTTCAGAAAGATCGGCAATCACGTAGATGCCGGCCTCCTGAAGGGCCTCCATGCATTCGGTGTGATCCTCGGTGGTGTTGATTGCATAAACACGAATCAAGTTGGTGCCAAGCTTTTGAAGATACTCGATATCTCGCTTGCAAGAATCACCGTCGGCCAAGGGATCCTTGAAATGAGTGCCCTCGGACTTGTTGGCCACGTTCTCCTGGTAGGCAACACCCTTAACGAAGAACTGCGAGCCATTGTTAGTGTAGAAGAACTTGTTTCCGACAACCTCAATAGGAGGAAGATCAGACTTTGAGTCGCCCTTGCCAGACTTGGCATCTCCAGCAAGGACCCCAAGGGCCATCCCGGCAACGGTAAGCACGGAAGAAAGTTTCATCTTAAAGAGCGAATAGAAAGAAGTACAAAATTCTCAAGCACAAAAACGAAAGAAGTAAAACCGCTCAGTAAGACAAACAAGTAAAAGGGAGGAAGACAAGAAGAAAAAAAAAAAAAAAAAAAAAGAAGTCCGTGTGGTCCAAGGAAAGTGTAGACCGATGACGATTGGCGTGGTATATAAAAAGCTTGTTTCTGCTGCGCGCACTCTAACTTACCCCTAATAATAGGCCGATTATGTAATCGATCAACAACAACCAAAAAAACAAAAAAAACCTCCTCCTCTTCGCCTCGACAACCCTAACCCTATGCGTATTGAAAAATGGGTATTCGTATTTTTTTCAAGCATGGTCTAAAAATGCCCAGTGAGGCCTATAGCATAGGGCGGGGAACAACAGCGTTACATACTACATAAAGCGGACGACTAGGATATGGCACGACCGCAATAGTGCACAACGTGTCGTTTCAACGGTTAGGCATGTTTGTGTGCAACGCGCAGACTCCGCCACCATCTCGGTCCTTTCGGCAGTGCCATTTCCCTCCCCCTATCGAGCCACCAACAACACAATATAAGAGAGACGCGTCAAACGCGACGTCCCCTAATACATCACGCTAGGACGGATGTTCGCAGACGCTGTTATATATAGGAGGGGCTGCCGGTAGATAAGAGTGCGGATGGAGCGTGTTCGAGTTCCCCAGACAGTAGAGATGTGGGCAGACTGTACTCGACCAATTGTCTACTTGATGTAAATAGAAGCCGGGACGGACCAACAGAACTGAGGGGGGATGGCTACTTTCACGTCCATCTGGCAACCAGTTCCAGTGGGAGCAGGAGGTTGACAGAGCGATCTGCGACGAAGATGCAAGAATCCAGGCACCCAACCAGGATCGCCAGGCAAGCCGCCGACAAAACCCGGACTGCCAGCCTGGAATTGAACTCATTCTTGGTCGTATAATACTGCGAGCCGGTGGCCGGTCTCGCGCGTAATGGTAGTGGCGAGTTGCGGCATAAGTGACACAACGACCACGTAGATATGCCCGGGAAAAGAAAATAAGCTATATACGTCGGGGAGCCAGCAAGCTTCGACGAGCCGGACGAGGCTAAGCTCAAGATTAGTGTGCGGGCTCGAGATAGAGGTCAGGAGCGCCCATATACGGTCTTAGAAACAGCGGAAGCGTTTATATAAGAGGGCAGTGGTTGGGCGATGTTAGGGTTGGACTCGCTAAATTTAGAAAGGGGAAAGCATTTTTTTTTTTTTTTTTTTTTTCTTCCGGGTGATAGTTTAGTACCGAGGCGGGCAGGACGCGCAAGAGATGTATGAGATACACATGTGCCCACATGGGCGGCATGGAAGGAAAAGCAGAGAGGCAAAGAAGAAATGGCGAGTTGTCAAGCTTTTTTAGCCCAAAGGCTAATGAAGGGGGGCAGGAGATATCCAAGCCGTGGAATTCCCTTATTCTGTATATTTTATTTTTATTTATTTTTTTTTTTCCGGCCCCCTGGTTTGGGACGTGGAATTTTTCGCTAGGCGTACATTGCTTTTTCCAACGCTTATGTAACCAGACAGGACTTACTTTTTTCTGCCCAGAGCATTTTTTTATATATCCCCTTTCCTTCTCTATTATCTGCACCACCGTGTTTGATGGGAAATTTTGTTAGGCACATCTGTTAACAAGGTTTTTTCTTGAGGGTGTTGTTGTAAGTGGATTATTCGACGGACGGGGTTTTGTACGCAGACTAACGAGCCTTGTGATAGATTTTTTTGTCCAATTTTCCATCCATCTACGTGCTGCTCTTTCTTTTCTTTGCTGAACACGTTTCTCATTCGTTAAAAAGTCCTCCTTTCTTTATTTCTGGTGTGCTTTTGTCTTATTTTTTTTTTTTTTTTTTTTTTTCTTGTCGATTGTACATTCTCTTGGTGACGTTGAGATTCATTCACAATGTAAGTATTCGGTTGCGCAAACGTGGTCGTCGTGTGTACTAACCCAACGTCGCAGGTCCCATCAGTATCATGGTTATGACGACCGTCAGCAATACCATGACTCGTATTACGATGATCGATACGATGGCCAACCTCATCAGCAACAATATGAGGAAGATGTAGATTATTACCCTCAAGGCCAAGACGGCCATGGCTATTATTATGACCAGGGCGGGTATTACGACCAACATCATCAACAGTATTATGATGATTATCCCGAAGAAGCATATCACGCCGGCCCAGTAGACCCGTATGGCCAACAGGGTGGCGGTGGTTACCATAACGTTCATGGCGGCCACCCCGGTGGTGGACCTCGAGGACCCGCCGGCCGGGACTCGGACGAAGGCTCGGAAACGTTCTCTGACTTTACCATGCGTTCTGACATGGCTCGAGCGGCCGAAATGGATTATTACGGTCAGCAGGGCGGCAACAGCTACATGCCCCAGGACGCGCCTTCGTCTCAAATGTCGTACGCAGGAAACCGATCGTCTGGCGCGTCGACCCCAATCTATGGACTGGATTATTCTAACTCTCTGCCAGCTCGTTCTAGGGAGCCATATCCAGCCTGGACTGCCGAAAACCAAATCCCAGTGTCCAAGGAGGAGATTGAGGATATCTTCATCGACCTAACCAACAAGTTTGGCTTCCAGCGAGATTCGATGCGAAACATGTATGACCATTTGCTTACGTTGTTGGATTCGCGTGCTTCGCGTATGACCCCGAACCAAGCTTTGCTTTCCCTGCATGCTGATTACATTGGTGGCGACGGGGCGAACTACAAAAAGTGGTACTTCGCTGCTCAGTTCGACTTGGACGATGAAGTCGGATTCCGCAACATGAAGCTCGGTAAGACTTCGCGAAAAATTCGAAAAATGCGCAAGAAGTCCAAAAAGGCGCGAGACCCCGATGCTGATCCACAACAAACTCTGGAGCAACTGGAGGGTGACAACTCGCTAGAAGCGGCGGATTTTAGATGGAAGACAAGAATGAACCAAATGTCCCAACACGAGCGGGTCCGTCAAATCGCCCTGTACCTCCTCTGCTGGGGCGAAGCCAACCAGGTTCGTTTTATGCCCGAGTGCTTGTGTTTCCTTTTCAAGTGCGCTGATGACTACTTCCTTTCCCCCGAGTGTCAGAATCGTACTGAGCCTATGCCAGAGGGTGACTATCTCCATCGTGTTATTACTCCGCTCTACCGTTATGTCCGCGAGCAGGGTTACGAGATTTTGGATGGCAAATTCGTTAAGCGGGAGCGAGACCACCAAAAGGTTATTGGTTACGACGATATCAACCAGCTGTTCTGGTATCCTGAGGGTATTGAACGAATCATCTTTGAGGATAAGACCAGGTTGGTCGATATCCCATCTAATGAGCGATACATGAAGCTTGGTGAGGTTGCCTGGAACAAGGTCTTCTTCAAGACTTATAGAGAGACTCGTTCTTGGTTCCATTTGGCAACCAACTTTAACCGTATCTGGGTCATCCATATCACCATGTTCTGGTTCTATACTGCGTTTAACTCGCCCACATTGTACACTAAACATTATTCTCAATTATTGAACAACTCACCTCCAATTCAAGCTAGATGGTCTGCAGTGGGCATTGGTGGTGTGGTTGCCAGTGTTATTCAGATTATCGCTACCTTGGCAGAATGGGCATTTGTTCCGAGAAATTGGGCCGGTGCTCAACACTTGACTCGTCGATTAATGTTCTTGATTCTGATTTTGGTCGTCAACTTGATCTCTCCTGTCTACGTCTTTGGTTACATTGGTTTGGAGGCAGTGTCCAAGTCTGGGTTGATCGTCGGCGTCGTCGGATTCATCATTGCTATCATCACCTTTTTGTTTTTCTCTGTCATGCCCTTGGGCGGTCTCTTTGGTTCGTATCTTAACAAGAAGACTCGTCGTTACGTGGCATCGCAGACTTTTACCGCTTCGTTTGCCAGACTAAAGGGTAATGACATGTGGATGTCCTACGGATTGTGGGTCTGTGTGTTTGCCGCAAAGTTTTCCGAATCGTACTTCTTCCTGACCTTGTCTCTTCGTGATCCTGTCCGTGATTTGAGTGAGATGAGAATGACTCGATGCATTGGTGAGGTTTATTTTGGAAACAAGCTTTGTATGCAGCAAGCCAGAGTCGTGTTGGCGTTGATGTATCTTACTGATTTGGTTCTCTTCTTTTTGGATACTTACCTGTGGTACATTATCTGTAACACCATTTTCTCGGTTGCGCGATCCTTTTATTTGGGTATTTCTATCTGGACTCCTTGGAGAAATATTTTCTCCAGATTGCCAAAGCGTATCTATTCCAAGGTGTTGGCTACTACTGATATGGAAATCAAATACAAGCCGAAGGTGCTTATTTCTCAGATTTGGAACGCTATTGTCATCTCCATGTACAGAGAGCACTTATTGGCTATTGACCATGTTCAGAAGTTGCTCTATCATCAAGTGCCATCTGAAGTTGAAGGTAAGCGTACTTTGAGAGCACCAACCTTTTTTGTTTCTCAAGATGATAACCAGATTGATTCCGAATTCTTCCCTAAGAACTCTGAGGCTGAGCGAAGAATCTCCTTCTTTGCCCAGTCCTTGTCTACACCAATTCCTGAGCCATTACCAGTTGACAATATGCCAACGTTTACTGTCTTTGTGCCACATTATTCCGAAAAGATTCTGCTTTCCCTGAGAGAGATTATTCGTGAGGATGACCAATACACTCGTGTGACCCTCTTGGAGTATCTTAAACAATTGCACCCAGTGGAATGGGATTGCTTTGTGAAGGACACCAAGATTTTGGCTGAGGAAACTTCTGGTGTTGGTGACGGTACTTCGTCCGATAACTTCGAGGAGAAAGAAAATGAAAAGGATACTGTTAAAAGCAAGATTGACGATTTACCTTTCTACTGTATTGGTTTCAAGTCGGCAGCTCCGGAATACACTCTCCGTACTCGAATCTGGGCTTCACTGCGTTCCCAGACTTTGTATAGAACTGTTTCTGGTTTCATGAACTATTCTCGTGCAATCAAGCTCTTGTACCGTGTCGAGAACCCAGAAGTTGTGCAGATGTTTGGAGGCAATACTGAAAAGCTAGAGCGTGAATTGGAGAGAATGGCTAGAAGAAAATTCAAGTTTGTTGTTTCCATGCAACGTTTGACTAAGTTTAGACCTGATGAAATGGAGAATGCTGAATTTTTGCTCCGAGCCTACCCTGACTTGCAAATTGCCTATCTGGATGAAGAGCCTCCTTTGGAAGAAGGAGGAGAGCCAAGATTGTTCTCTGCATTGATTGATGGTCACTGTGAAATTATGGAGAATGGTAGACGACGTCCGAAGTTTAGAGTTGAGTTGTCCGGTAATCCAATTTTGGGTGACGGTAAGTCTGATAACCAGAACCACGCCATCATCTTCTACAGAGGTGAATACATCCAGTTGATCGATGCCAACCAGGACAACTACTTGGAAGAATGTCTCAAGATTCGATCAGTCTTGGCTGAATTCGAGGAATTGTCTGTTGAGAATGTAAACCCATACACTCCTGGGTTGCCACCTGTTGAAAACTATCCGGTTGCCATTTTGGGTGCTAGAGAATACATCTTCTCTGAAAATGTTGGTGTTTTGGGTGATGTAGCTGCTGGTAAGGAACAGACGTTCGGTACCTTGTTCGCTCGTACGTTGGCTCAGATTGGTGGTAAATTGCACTATGGTCATCCGGATTTCTTGAATGGTGTGTTCATGACCACTCGTGGTGGTGTGTCCAAGGCCCAAAAGGGATTGCACTTGAATGAGGATATTTATGCCGGTATGAATGCAATTATGCGTGGTGGTAGAATCAAGCACTGTGAATATTATCAATGTGGTAAAGGTAGAGATTTGGGTTTCGGTTCCATTCTCAATTTCACTACCAAAATTGGTGCTGGTATGGGTGAACAGATTTTGTCCAGAGAATACTACTACTTGGGTACTCAGTTGCCTTTGGATAGATTCTTGTCTTTCTTCTATGCTCATCCTGGTTTCCATATTAACAACCTGTTCATCATTGTTTCTGTCCAATTGTTCATGATTGTTATGCTTAACATGGGTGCCTTGACACACGAATCCATTATGTGCTACTATAACAAGGACTTGCCAATCACAGATCCACAAATTCCAAAAGGATGCTACAACCTTAAGCCCGCTATCGGTTGGTTGTACAGATGTATCTTGTCCATTTTCATTGTCTTCTTTATCTCGTTCGTTCCTTTGGTCGTTCAGGAATTGTGTGAAAAGGGTCTGTGGAGAGCAGCAGTGCGTTTTGCTCGTCACTTCGCCTCTGTATCCCCATTCTTTGAGGTGTTTGTTTGTCAGATCTATGCTCACTCCCTGCTTACTGATTTGGCATTTGGTGGTGCGCGATATATTGCCACTGGCCGTGGTGTAGCTACCGCACGTATTCCATTCAGTGTCTTGTATTCCCGATTTGCTGGTGACTCCATTTATTTGGGTGCAAGAGCAGTCATGATGCTGTTGTTTGGCACAATTTCTATGTGGCAACCGGCTTTGCTGTGGTTCTGGATCACCTTGTCTGCCATGTGTATTTCGCCGTTTTTGTATAACCCACATCAGTTTGCTTGGACCGATTTCTTCATTGATTACCGAGATTTCATTAGATGGTTGTCTCGCGGTAACAGCAAGTTCCATCGAAACTCGTGGATTGGTTATGTCAGGTTGTCCAGAACTAGAATCACTGGTTTCAAGAGAAAGGTTTTGGGAGATCCAAGCGAAAAGGGCGCTGGTGACATTGCTAGAGCACGATTTGGTAACTTGATCTTTACTGAGTTCTTGATCCCGTTGTTTGTTGCGGCGGCTGCATTTGTTGCATACACTTTCATGAACTCTCAAAATGGTGTTTCGGACGCCGAACCGGTCAACTCTGTCTTGAGATTGGCAATTGTCACTTTTGGTCCGATTGTTATTAATGCAGGTGCGCTCATGGTCTTGTTTGCCATTTCTTGTTGCGCCGGCCCATTGTTGGGTGTTTGCTGCAAGAAGACTGCTTCAGTTATGGCCGGTGTCGCCCACGGTATTGCTGTGATCATTCAAATTGTCTTCTTCGAGGTTATGTGGTTCTTGCAAGGTTTCGTCTTCAAGAATGCTCTCCTCGGTATGATTGCTGCTATTGCCATTCAAAGATTCGTCTTGAAGTTGATTGTCAGTCTCTGCTTGACAAGAGAGTTCAAGCACGATCAAGCTAACCGTGCATGGTGGTCTGGTAAGTGGTACTCTGCTGGCTTGGGTTGGATGGCCATGACACAACCAGCTAGAGAGTTCCTCTGTAAGATTGTGGAGTCTATGATGTTTGGCGGTGATTTCATTCTTTGCCACTGCCTGCTATTTATCCAGTTGCCAATGTTGTGTATCCCAATGATTGATAGATGGCACTCTATGCTCTTGTTCTGGCTCAGACCATCCAGGCAAATCAGACCACCTATTTTCTCCATGAAGCAAAACAAGTTGAGAAAGAGAATGGTGAGAAAATATGCTACCTTGTACTTCGGTATCTTGTTGCTTTTCTTGATCTTGGTCATTGCGCCTTCTGTTGCTGGTAAGCAATTGGACGTTAGCTCCCTTACAAAGAGTCTTCCATCCTTTGCTGATGGTCTTGTTCAACCAGTCGGCCAAGATAACAATGATACTGGTCCAAACGCACCAAAGACTATCTCCATTCATACTCCTACCTTGAGCAACTTCAGCACCATGCCTTAGATGTCTCTGAAATATTAGGAGGCGTTGTGTTGTGATGTGAAATGAACTAAAAAAATAAAATAAATCTATCTTATACATCATTTATTAATTGGGGGATTGATATATATTCTATCTATAAATGTATATTTTCAAATTATACTTTCTGCAGTTTAATCAAACCGTAAGTTTGGCTCTTTGCAACTGATTGCTGGACGTAAAAACATGTAGGTGATAAAAAGAGGTCAGATGCAATCGCCGGCTCATCGAGAAGATTAGTTTTGGAAAACAATTGAGCCTTGTATGTTAATGTAAATCCCATCGTTATAAAAACGTCCAGTGTCCTCGACTTTCGACTAAATTTGACTTAGAAAATGACTTGCCAATTGAATAAGGCTACGCCATTCCTACTTGCCGAAAAACAGTAAAAAGGCCAAGAATTACTTCCTTTAGCCGACGTTGAAAATCACGGTTTTATAACCAAAGTCCTAGGGCAAGCGTCATTAAGTCCGGGCAAGCTCTCCAAGTTTTGCAAAAGTAGCTACAGATATTTAGTCGAAATCGGAGGTCCGCCGTTGGGATCGTAGTGGTAAGTGGAAGAAAGGCGGGCTTGCGCTGAAAATTTCGCCTACATCGCATATACAGGGCATAAAGGTCGCAGACGGGATGGTTGAGGAAACACAGTACTTCTCTAGATTGCCAAAGACAGTGGCGATAAATAAAGGAGCACCTCAGTATGAGGCTCTTGAGGGGTTTTCTGGCCCGCAAGAAACGATTGTCAGAACAGCGGTGTATTCTCCAGACGGCAAGTATTTCGCATACTCGATTCCAAAGGAAGTTTATATCGTGAATCCGGACAATGGTGAAACCGTTACCAAGCTGAGTACAGAATATGACGTTGTTGATATTGGGTTCTCGCCGTTGGGGACGTTTGTATTGACCTGGGAAAGACCAAAGAAGAATCCGGAGACGGGGAATTTTGATCCAAACCTGAGAGTGTGGGACAGTGCAACAGGTGAATTGGTCGAAAGCTTTGTTCAGAAGAATCAAGGAAACTGGAGTATACAGTATACATACGATGAAAAGTACTGTGCTCGGCTTGTGACCACAGGACTTTTACAATTCTATGAAAGTCGCAATCTGCGGTCACCGTATGCTAAACTGAAGTTGGATGGTGCTACAGAGTTCTCATTATCTCCTGGCCAGAATTATTCTGTTGCAGTGTTTGTGCCAGAGCTTCAGGGTAAACCAGCAGCCGTGAAGGTCTATCAAATTCCAAATTTCAACCAGGCAGTTTCGCAGAAGACATTTTTCAAGGCTGACAAGATCCAAATGAAATGGAACAAGATTGGTACTGCGTTGTTAGTTTTGGCTTCGACCGATGTAGACCATTCTGGTAAGAGTTATTACGGGGAGACTAATTTGTATTTACTCGGCATTGCAGGTTCATATGACTCTCGAGTGGCCCTGGATAAGGAAGGAACTATTCATGGGTTTGCGTGGTCACCAAATTCTCGTGAGTTTGGTGTCGTATATGGTTACATGCCCGCCAAAACCACCATATTCGATGCCCGGGGGAATGAAATTCATAGCTTCCCAGTTGCTGCACGAAACACCATAATGTTCTCACCTCATGGTCGATTTGTTGTGTTGGCAGGCTTTGGCAACCTTCAAGGAACTATGGATGTATACGACCGACAAAAGCAATTTGCAAAGGTGTCTACCATTGAGGCACCTAATACGTCTGTGTGCGAGTGGGCTCCAGATGGCAGATACATCCTAACCGCAACAACGTCTCCTCGTTTGCGTGTTGATAACGGTGTGAAAATTTGGCACTATACTGGAAAGTTGATGTATGTCACGGAACATGAAGAACTCTTTTCCGTCGGGTGGAGACCAATAGATGCTTCCAAGTTTCCCATGAAGTCTACTCCATCCCCAGCTCCTGAAGCCCATAAGTCTACAGCCTCTGTCAAGTCCAAGCAGCCTGCTGCTAAGGCGGGAGCATATAGACCACCTCATGCCAGATTGGCAGGCGTCACCGCTGCCCCGACTTCTCTTCATGAGCGCACCACTGCCAATGCCACTCCTAGTGCTCAGAAATATGTTCCAGGAGCAGCTCGTAACGTTCCTGGTGCAGGGGGTCGACAAATTCCTGGTGCACCAAAACCAGGTACCACAAACAACAGTAGCAACAACAAGCCGCGTCGTAAGAAGAAGACTGATAATAACAATGACTCTTCTGCGTCTTCTGCCGAGCAAACTCAGAAGCAAAATAGTTCGGCTACTGTCAACTCGGCAGGTGCTCCTACTGGCTCTTCGCCAGAAGATAAGAAGATCCGATCATTGCTCAAAAAGTTACGTGCAATTGAGGAACTCAAGCAGCGTCAAGCTGTAGGCGACAAACTTGAAGACACTCAAGTCCAAAAGATTGCGACTGAATCGAAAATCAAACAAGAATTGGCTACCTTGGGCTGGAAGGAGTAATGTAAATAGACTATTCAGCTTAGATTTAAGTTATTACTTGTACAATTCTTTTTCTCTTTTTCTTTTCTTCCCGTTGTTCCGAGTTGTGTATTAGGATCAAGGTGGCCGTTTACTCTGTTTCTGACATGGCCCGTGAGAGAAATGATCGGACGACATGACTCTCTACCTCCTTATGAATTGCACCGTAAATAAATACACATCAAAGAACCTCTACAAAAGCCAACCAACCTTCGCAGGATGACAGGTTTTGGTTGTGGGGAAGATGGTGGCTTGTCCCAAATAAGGACGACGTACAATTTTGTGGTGGTCGGGGGTACGGGAGTGAAATCCGTAATTTCAGGCAGAAAGCGCCAACGCTAAGCAAAAGTATTGTTTGGCTTCTCGTAGCGGTAGGACAAACATATGCCGAATAAGAAGAAGAAGAATAGTGGAGCCAATAATCCGGCAGCCAGCCGGCAGCCCCCAAAGCAGGAGGAGATATCGGCACAAGGACAGCAGACAGAACACAAAGACGACCAGCCGGAAGGAAAAAATGGACCGCCATCGAGGCGCCCGTCGCCAGGATTCTTGTTTTGCGCTTCACAGCTAGCTAATGGGACTATGCCGTTTTCGAAGGACGAGTTTAACGGAGAAGGGCGAGAAGTAAAATTACCAACGATGAGGGGAGCCAGAATGTCCAGTATTACAGAAACGCACCCACAATTGATGAGTAAAGAGGCGTACATGGCGAAGCAGAATGCTGTGTTCAAGGAATTGAGTGGATACTCTAGCTGGAAACAGATAAGTGAAGAACAGAAGAATAAGGACAGGGAGGATACTTATTTGACCAAGATCACCGAATATGTCATTGCGGGCCTGGATGAGTCGATCTATAATGAATATCTAGAGCAGCGATATATCATGGACGAAGTTGAATATGCTGGTCAGGAGGCGCTGAGCATCGTGGCCGACGATGGTGCAAATTATGAACGCTTACAACGACTGCTTAAGGATTTTTCAGTTTTGAAGGCCCAAGTTTCCCGCTTAGAGCTGGAGTTTGTCAAGATGCGCAAGGCTAAAACTGCCGCCGAGACAGAAGTGACGGATATCCGGTCGCATTACCAGAAGGAAATGATCAAGCGTATCAAGCTAGAAGAGCTTTGCAGGTGTCTAAACAAAAAGGTGGTTGCATATGAAAGGAGGGCCCGGGAGAAGCAGTCAGCCCCACAAGGAGTATCATCTCCTGCTGATGACGAAAAGGATCGTTCTGAACAGGTTGATCAATGGGAGAGGAGTATAAATCGACTGATAGGCTCACTTGTCGATCCTGCAAACGACGAGCGAGTAGTCAAGGAGAAGGCGAGGGAAGCTAAACATGCGTTGACGCTTTTTTTCAAGCAGTACAAAGCACGAGAGGACTACTATCGGCACCAAATCAGCATGAAAAATCTAGAGATTCAAGTCTATCTGGCACGCATGGAAAAGTACAAGCAAATGACCGAAAGGGAGTCAAAAAAAGCACACCTGCTGAGCGAACAGGTAGAAATTTCTGCCAAAACGGAGAATGAGCTTCGGGAGCAGATAATGCAGTTCCAGGAAAGGCTGTCCGATACGTCGGGGCTGATAGAACAGTCTCAACACATGTTTGATAAGGTCAGAAAACATATTGGAGTAACAGAGAATAACCGAAATCTGCTTGAGGAGATAGCTGATCTCAAGAAACAACTAGCTGAGGAGAGAAAGGAGAAGGAGTTATACAAAAGTCGTGCCAGTGCAAGGATAACATCGGACGCTACTTCGCGCCAGGCAACAGAGCGTAGAGCTCAAAATGACGCTACGGCGCAAAAATCTATAAGTAAGGTGATACCGAATGGGGATTCAACTAAGATGAACGGGGAACTGCTTAGTCCAGCCGAAGAGTCCAATGGACGGAATGTGGACAAATATCCCAAAGCTGCCCGGAGGAATCGCATAAGTTCCATCTATCTACCGGGCGATCGAATATTGCGCAAGGGCTTTGTGGGCACGGTGGTGGATTCTGCGGACTCCACAAAGACCAAAAAACCAGAATCGACAGTGGTGGAGCTGGGGGATGATAATGGAGACATAGTGCCTGCCACGTATGAAGTGTTTTCGAATGCTGCGTACAGCTCTTGGTTCAAAGACAGTTTTCTAAGCGCTAAGGAGGGTTATGAGACGAAGGAGAATAAACTCAATGCATCCAATTACGTCACTAAATCACTTTCAGATGATGGTTCCGACCTTGATGATATCGATGACGACGATGATTACGAGTCTGAAGATCAGTCTATTTACTCACGACTGACCACCCAGTTCTTAGAAGGCAGCATTGACCGTCTGGGTGAAGCTGAAAGAAATGACGATGATAAGTCGGGTATAAGCACAGTCGACTTCTTCAACCAAGTTTTTGGTTTCGATATTACTGGGAAATCTTTCTCAGAAGTTCTCAACACATATGCCAAACACACTGCTGCCGAGTGCACAAAAGACGAGTGTCCCATCCACTCCAAGGACGCCAGTGTGGGCAAGCCATGGCATGATCTTATGATGGAATTTCAAAAGCATTCCGACGAAGGTCCTAAATCTCCGAATGGTACAAAGCTAATTGGTAATAGGCCAGTATATGGGCCTGAACGACCCCCAGATATGCAAAAATATTAAATTTTTAATTTTTTTTTCTTTTTTTTTTTTTTTTTTTTTCTTGTTTTCAGTGGCTTCCTCAGATGCCCAGGTCTTTACGGTCTACAAATCCCCGCCATCCCATTAGCTTCATCCTAAAACTACCCTACTTTGCTTCTACAGAAGATGTCTAATTCTAAACCAATAAGATCAACTAAAGCACTCTTAAAATTATTATTCGTATGTTCTTCGATAAACCCGCGCGCATTGCGCGTTGATAAAGAATTGCTAGGAGAAGCACCGATATGTATAAAAAAAAAAAAAAAAAAAAAAAAAAAAAAAAAAAAAAAAAAAAAAAAAAAAAAAAAAAAAAAAAAAAAAAAAAAAAAAAAAAAAAATACAAAAAAATCAATAAAAATTTGAAAAAATCGTGCAACGGACAAGAACAAAAATATGAGTGAGGAAGAGAGTAAACAAGACAAAGAATCGTCGTAAGTTGGCTTCCAGATTGTCTGTTCGTCACCGTACGACTAACTTGATATATAGAAAACGCGGCCGAGGAAGACCTAGAAAGTATCCTATCGGAGAGTCACCCGCAGAGAAGCGAGAACGCGATCGAGCAAATGGCATACGACGAGGACGAGGACGACCACGTAAAAACCCTCCAGACGGCGTCGAGAAGACAACCTCAGGCTCGTCTATCGGCCAAAAGGTCGTGGAGAACATGCAAAAGGCCGGTCTGGCTACTGACGCGCAAACACCTAACCCTAACCCTTCTTCTAACAAACCAAAGCGTGGACGGGGTCGTCCACCGAAGCAGCAGAAAGGGTCACCTCCTGAGGATAAGAAAAGGGCTGTGGACGGAGAGCACCAGAAAGACGGGACTGAAGGAAGTGCTGCTGCCACCGACAGCACCAAGAGAGAGGCCACAAGTGATGAGGACGATGATGACAATGCTACCGGGTCTTCGTCTCCTCCACCAGAAGCCTTGTCTGTAGTAGTAGAGAAATCGGGCTCATAAGCTACCGCCGGCGAAAAAAGGAATTTGTTTTCGTATGTATTTTAATTTAAACTAGCAATAGACAATTTGATATGTGCGCAGTCCTGAATCTATAGCTTCGTCAGTAAAGGGACTTTGTGTGTCCGGGTTAGGGTTGCGGATTGGGGTGAAAAGCCCTAAAGTCCCAAAAATAGGGCTAAGATTGGGAGGTTCCTGATTGGGAAAACGCAGTCACAAAGCACACACACTCACGTCCCAACGAGAAAGGCTTTAGCGAGTAGACTTTTCAAACCGACACCGTACCTTCGACGACGACGACAAGGAAAGATGGCTATCCACAAGAATTACCCCATCATCAGAAACCACTTCAAGAAGCACTGGCAGGAGAGAGTGAGAAACCACTTCGATCAGCCAGGCAAGAAGGTCAGCAGAAGAACCCACCGTGCTAAGCGTGCCGCAAAGTTGGCACCTCGACCACTCGACCTGCTTCGTCCAGTTGTCCGTGCCCCAACTATCAAGTACAACAGAAAGGTCAGACTCGGAAGAGGTTTCTCTCTTGAGGAGCTCAAGGCTGCTGGCATTCCAAAGCAGTATGCCCGAACCGTCGGCATTGCTGTCGACCACCGTCGTCAAAACAGAAACGTCGAGGCTTTCGAGACTAACGTCAACAGACTTAAGGAGTACCAGGCTAAGTTGATCGTCTTCCCACGTCAAGCCGGTAAGCCAAAGAAGGGCGATGCCTCTGACGCTGATGTCAAGGGTGCCAAGCAGCAACTCTCTGTTAATGCCTCCTTCCCTATCTCCCAGGCCCCAGTTGTGCCAGGCACCGAGGCCGTTGCTCAATCTGATGTCTCCGCCTACAGAACCCTCAGAGTTGCTCGTTCCGAGAAGAAGCATCACGGCATGAGAGAGAAGCGTGCCAGAGAGAAGGCTGAGGCTGAAGCCGAAAAGAAGAAATAATCGTCTCAACCAATGTATACATACATAAAATATACATATAATGACTGATAATACTGTGCTTGCCAACAACTTGTTTGGGAATTATTTGGTATTCTAGTAGGTTTTGAAAACAATACTTCGGCCTTTACGCGCGCGCCAGAAAAGTCGTGTTACGGCGTTCAGTAGAACCCGGAAATAGGAGGTCATATTGTCCATGCTTTGGTTCTTAGAACTTGGGTTCGGAAGGAGCTAGCTACTTGACGGCTTTGGAAACCTTTTGATTGATTACTTGGACGTTTCGAGCATTCAATTTACTATACTAGGTGAATAGTGGAATGGAATACCCATGTCTATCGCTATGCTTGAACACAAGGTTATTACTTCCTCTCAAGTCGTTCCAGCCAATAGCCACGGTAATGATAGGCTTGACCAGCATTGGAAATTGAGTTTTGATCGGATTCGTCCAATTCAAAGTCAAAAATCTGGATATACTCTTGAAGACGGACCTTCTTGGACGAAGTGGTCACAGGAAGAACACCAGACTGATAGCACCATCTTAGAAGGATCTGGGGCTCGGACTTTCTGTATTTGTTAGCCAGGGACTTGAGCATCAATGTTAGAGGTCCGCCCTCGGCCTTGGTGATTGGTACCAACGGACCGTACCCTGCAACCTGAATGCCGTGGTTCTTGCAATGCTGAACAATTCCCGGGGTCTGGTTTTGCAGGTATGGGTGGTACTCAATCTGATTGACTACTGGCTTGACCTTTGCCACCGCCAAGACCTTGTTGATATCCTCGACACCAAAGTTGCTGACACCAATGTTCTTGACCTTGCCAGATTGAAGGAGCTGCTCCATCTTGCCCCAGGAATCTTCAACTCCTCTAAAGAAGGGATGATGGATGAGGTAGAGGTCCACGTAATCCAAATTGAGCTTCTTCAAGGATGCGTCCAAATGCTCAATTGGATCGTTTCCGCCAGTGACCTTAGTGGTAATAAATAGCTTCTCACGAGGAACCTTGCTGCGCTTCAAGGATTCACCCAACTCCTCCTCAGTGCCATACATTTCCGCTGCATCGAAATGGGTGTATCCCACATCCAAAGCATCATCAATGGCCTTGACCAGGCTCTCGTCGTTTCCGCTGCTTGCATCTCGCTTGTACCATTTGGTACCAATGCCAAAACCAATTGCTGGAACGCTCGTTCCGTTGCTCAATTCAATGGATGGACTAGTCATTTTCACCTTGTTTCGTTGTATCGAGCACAAACAGCAACCGTACGGACCTTTATAAGCAGGAGGCCGAGCCGCACTGGGCGCGCCGGTCGACCCCGGAATTTGACGGAATAAGACACACGTCTCTGGTTTGTTGATTTTGGAGGAGCGTGCAATTGGTTGCAGTAGGATTGGTTCTACAAAGTATATAGATATATATTACAAAGCTGTTAATTAGAATGATGCAAGTTTGTTTTTGTGTAAGAT
Source organism: Blastobotrys persicus (assembly GCA_030585065.1). Classification (NCBI taxonomy): domain Eukaryota; kingdom Fungi; phylum Ascomycota; class Dipodascomycetes; order Dipodascales; family Trichomonascaceae; genus Blastobotrys; species Blastobotrys persicus. Next base: position 18,196 of record JAJMBO010000055.1, read on the forward strand.
CCGTGGGCAGACAACAGACAGCCAGCGGCCGGCAGCACTTCGACTTGGAATGGCTCTAGCGGATACGACTCGCCGTCAATAGAAAGATAGCCGTCCTTGATGTTTGGCACAAGCCGATAGCCCTCTACTTTGGAGTACTGGATCTCGTCCATGTGGAAATGATGGCCTTTTTCGATCTTCATTAGAACGTCGAGAGATTTGAGACGGCCGGCGGTGGTGTCGTATGTGATAAAGTCAAGGGTGCCATCTGCTGGTAATGACGCGGGGAAGACAAGTGCGTCAGCACTCATCCATGGCAATTTGCCAACATAGAACATTGAAAGGTCTGGCTTTTCTAGTTTGACCCAATCTGCAGGCACCGGGTCATGGATGGTACCAAACTGAACGGGAGGGAGTATATCCTTGCTTGGCACGGATGGCTGGACATTTGATTGTTCATGGAAATGCTTCTTGACTTGCTGCTTATGTTCATGAGCATACTTGACGTATATCTCACACGGATAGGCTTGCTTGGCCAGCGATTTCATGATAGCGCCCACCACAAACCGTTGGCCTCCCATCCATCGCATGTGCTCAGTCCCAAGGTCGCAATCAGCCACAAGCCCGTATGTTTGGCTGAGGAAGGTCAGCACATGAGGATGCGACGCCTGAGAGAACCGCATGAGGTCCACAGACATGGGCACACCCTTGACAATATCCAACGCGGCCAACGTGGGAGATGGAGATCCATTGAGGGAGACTGCCACAGAATTTCCGGAACCGCACGGTAGCTGGCAAATAGGCAGCTCTCGTAAAGCCTTTGCAGCATCCTCTTCGCGCTGAGCGAACCCGTTGATGACCTCATGGGGGATGCCGTCTCCTGAACAGCATACAATGGCGTCGTACTTGGAGATGTCTAAATCTCTAGCAATTTCTGTCGCATGTTGTCTATGACTAGTTTCAATTACAGTGGTGACACAATGTGCAGCCTGGAGAAACGGCTCGCAATGTCTAGCATAAATAGATTTAGCCTTCCCCTGACCCCCATACGGGTTGATCAGAACCAGCAGCCGTTTCTGCATCTTGCAGTTTTCATATGCCCTGTCCAACAGAGCCTCAGCTGGGCTACTTGCAATCTCTACATCGTCCCGGATAGTGACTACTCTCGTGTAGAGTTCAAAGCCCTTGTCCTGCCCGACAGGACGAGCAAACGACACTTCAACAGTCCCATCTTTCTTGTCCTCAGCCCAGAGAATGTGCTTATAAGGAACTAATGTAAGTTCAGCCTTGTCTATGGTAGGTTAGCACCGTCTTCTGGGGCGTTAGCAGCTTTTTCCTTCACTTACTCGGCTCAACCGGAAGACACACAGCACGCTTCTTTTTCGTCGCTACAGTCGTCTTAGCATCGCGATGTAATCTAGCACACACTCTCTACTCACACCTTAGTTCCAACCTCAGCCCCGACTCTGTCACCTCCGCTGCCACGGTCATGTCTCTGTTCGTGAATCCTTTTGGTTTCCAAAACCTCCCGATAAGGCCGATATTTTTGCACGCGGCTTCCGATGCACAGCGGAGAACTATCAGCGGAATTTCCACTCTCGATCGTGTTTGATTAAAAAATAAATAGATAGATAGATAGATAAACGTAGCTCAGCCTATCCTGAATTGGCGCTTTTCTAATGAACGATTTCGGGTCAATAAGATTGGGTAATTACGCTGCACAACTTTGAAATTAGTATGTTAAGTTAAAACTTCTAAGCGGACATGGATATGACAAAAGATTACATTTGAAGCGTGGCATCGGATGGTTTGTGGACGAGCCGATAAGACATGGACGTGATTTGAACTTGAGACCCCCCTGGGTCCTTGCGTAGAAGGAAGATGGCCGAGAACCCCATAACGTTCTTGCCTCTCTCGGAGCCAAACTTGACCTTCCCGGAAGTGGTCAAGTTCATGGTGATGGCGCCATTGCCTCCCATCAACGGATGGACGTTGTATTCCGAAACGTCGTGTTGAGTCTCTGGCATCTGCGAGTACATCTGTAAAAAGGCCTCCCCGCCGCCTATGGGATTACCGCACCATACTATAGCTGTATCTGGTCGTAGGAACTGCGGCAGATTCTGTCGATAGCCGTCTAGGGCCTTGAAAAATTGGTTGAAAAAGCTATGTGATTCTATGCGTGGTTAATTAACATTTCCTCCTCCAAGCATCTGTCTCTTCGTACCATTTGCTGTCACATTAACGGCCTGTGCCAGTTCATTCTACATCTCGTGAGCAATTTTTATCCGAAACGCTTGTCTTTTCTCGTCTTACGCTCATCGTGCTCAGTTCTCTTCACCGTGGTTTTCTCGGACGTTTTGTCAAAACTCCCAACATCGGCGATTTCCTATCTTTGATCTCCGGTATCGAGTCTAAGTAGTGAACGTGTACCAAATAGAGCAAGTGGGTTCTTCGTGTACAACGGGTTGAAGTGGCTCAATGAGTTGCTCGGAATACAATGAACTGTTTATATGATCCAGAGATATGCGTTGGCATGGGTTAATAGATGGGTATGGGAATGGAGAAGGATTTGACCTTGGAGGTGTGTTGCTCGATTGTTTGGAACCCTCATTCGTCGTGGCCTACCATCCGTACTAAGTGACCACATGTCTACCTCCTTTGTCGTCTACTATCCGCACTAACCGAACCAAAACACGTATATATATTGTCAACAGATAACACACGCATAAAAGACTGTGCACACAATAGCAGATACACACATATACCCATTCGACGAAGACCAAGAATGTTTATCGATAAAATTACAAATTATTATGTCTAGAGTACAGTCCAGTTTATTTAGCTTTGGCCAATCTAGCCTGCTTCTGGCTCTCCGCCCGAGTTTTCTTGTAGTTTGGATTGGTTCCCATCAGAGCATCCCACCATCGGAAGGAAGACGCATAATTTCCAAGGAAATAGTGATGATGGTCGTCATGATGGTCTGCACCAGCCCAGAACGGCAAGAAATGGTGCAAAGACCATGGGAATTCATAACCAGAATGAGCGTCGATAGCCTGGAAAAGTCGCAAAGCAATCCAGATCAAGACAGTGAACATATGCAAGTCATGAGTGAGGTAAACCCAGAGAATTGGCATACCCACAGTTCCTACACCCAACAAAGCGACTTCAATTGGATGAGCATATTCAGCGGCAACGCCGAATGGAGCTGCATATCGATGATGCTGCTTGTGAATAAATTTGTAGAAGGAGCCGTAGTGCAGTCCACGGTGCATCCAGTAGTGCCAAGTGTCTTCCATAACAAAGAAAATGGCAATATGCTTTGCAATTGTGGTCCAGCTAGGGAATGGAACACCAATCTGAATGCCGAAATAGCTGCACACTGGATGGAACCCCCAAATCGGAACAGTCTCAACCAGGAAGTGAGTCAACAAAACAGTCTTGAAGCACTCCCATTGCTCCTTGAAGTTAGGCTTCTTGTTATCTTGAATCTTGTATTTCCTGAAATAAGGGATGGCATCAATAATGAACCACGGTAGACTTCGGCCAAAGTACAATACTTCGTGGAAAAGGAACACCAATAGACCGGAAGCAACAACGTCATTTCCCATGTATAAATAATATGACGCCCATGCTCGCTCCAAAACGTTCAAATTACTATGCAACACGGACACACCGTTGAACGTGTCCCAGAATCCTTGGCCCACCTGAACAGCCGTCTGGTTCAGAACAGAGCTATTACTCTCGTTAATACAACTTAATTCCGCCGTTTCTTCGGTGGCTATACTCACGTCATTCTTCTTTTTTTTTTTTTTTTCTATCTGTTGTAGGTCAAAAAAAAAAAAAAAATTTCGGAGTTTCGTTCACCTTTTTTTATACAAAACCGCCTCGGGACCGGAGTAGAACGACCGACACGAACACGAGAAATACGACCAAAAAAAAAAAAAAAAAAATCACTCCATCACGTGATACAAATGCAGGGCACTGAACCCATGAATCAGTGCAATTGACGAAGACTCTGTTCTTGGTTCTTGTCGGTAATCTATCTGTGCTTAGTTTCATATGGCGTCTCTGCGGTTAGCAGGTACGGCACCTTCGAAATTATGACCAGGCGGGCCCTTGGCTGTGTGTAGAGTATGTTAAAAAAAAAAAAAAAAAAAAAAAGTCTATGCTTCGTAGGATACTTCTTCCTCTTCCTTCAGATCGTTCACACTCGAGTCTGGGGTAGCGGACGGTTGTGTGTGCTTAGCTGAATGGCTGTCTGAGGCAGACGACTTTCCCATAGCAAGCTCCAAGACCTTTTCCGCATTAAAGTTGAGCAAGTCATTTCGCTTGCCGAAAAGACCATCGAGTGCCCGCCATATTATCGGCTCTGGGGTCTGGAAAAGGACGATCTTGAGAAGCTTTATGAGAGCATCATCCGACATGCCGGCCTGTCGTGATGCAATGTCAACTGTGGTGGCGATTAGTGTGTTTATAGACGGGGAAATCAATGCGGGTATCTGGCCTGATTCCAGGAGACTGGCAATTTGCAAGTTAGTTGTGTTGGAGTTTTTCGAGACGTAGTAGTTTGGTGGGGCCAGAATCTTTGAAGACAACTCCAATACGAATTCCAGCCGCGACAACTTATCTCGTACAAAGTCATGCCGCTCTAGAGCAGATGAAACTGTGGACTCGCGAGCCCACAATTGCACAATGCTGTCAAAGTCGTTGATTTGTTCTGGATCCTCTACTTCGAGGATATTTTGTGTCCGAAACTTAGATCGTGAATCCACGTAATCCCGTATATTCCCTCGAGTCCATTTAGGTTCCATAGGCAGAGGGTTATTCTTATCTATCCAAACCTCAATCACCCCATCTGCCTTCTCCAGTTGCCCATCTGTCAGGTCATTACACTTGCGAAAAATGGCCGTCCCCTTGTTTGGTGCAGGGAGGGCAGATGCAGAGTGGTCAATCTCTTCATACGATGCCCAGCTTTGGGTGAGGATGCGGAAATGGCCCTTCTCTCGATTGTAAATAACCTTCTTTAGCCCGCCTTCTACAGGAATAATCATTCGTTTGGTTCCCTGATACATGGTGATACTCAGCCTATCTGGCTCAGCAAGAGCCCGTTCCCGAGGGCTCATGTTTGGGCTTCCAAATGATTGATCGTTTGACGTGTTAAAGTAGAGCCTGATTCGCGAATCCCGCTCGTTTTTGCGACCTGTACAGGGCTCAATTACTTCAAAGCTTCCAATCTGCACCTTGGCAATACGAAAATCCGAGTACACTCGAGGTCTGCCATTGCCGCTATTGGCAGAATTGGCTTGTTGAGAGCCTGGTTGTCCACCTGCTCGGTATCGCTGTCCCCGCGGAAGGCCATAAGGCCCCTGATGGGGTGGTGGACCACGGTGGTAACGCGGGGGGCCATGCAACGGTGGAGCGTAGTAAGGTGGGTAGTGATAGTGTGGATGTGGAGGAAGAGAAGGAGGGTGAGAATGGGGATGATGATAGTATGGAGGGGCAGGATGGCCGTGAGCATGCTCATAAGGTGGTGAAGCCGACATTTCTTCGACACGGGGACGCTTTCCTCTTGACTCTTTTGCTTCACCAGCTAAAGCGTAACTGTCCACATGATAGGGAGCTGGCGCACCTCTCTTTCGTAAGTCCATCCCTTTCGAATGGCGTGTAGGATCGTGGTTTGACATTTATCGCTTAATAAGTCGGAGTTGAGCGCAAACTGTACGTGAAGGTGTCCCGGTTATCGACCCTAACCACTAATCAAGTTAATTTATCGTACGTGACTTAAAACTTGCAATATCTGCATTTTTAAGGGCTTGTTGTCACAGTTCTAGAGCGAAGGGGAGTGATTGCTCTTCTATTTGGACGAGAATCAAGCAAGCCAGGCACCGGTGGGAACTTGTCGGCGAATATTGATGAACGATTATGATAAACAACTCACATAGAGATGAATATAAGCGGTACGGGACTATGCGTATTGTATCGTTAAATTACTAGCTAATAAGAAGACAGGTAAGTAGATCTATTTTGATTCTAACCACAAGTAGAACGAACCATTATGGCTCTTAACCAGTATAGAGCAGAGAGGTCCAATACAATGCGACTACAATAAAAGGGCGATTCCCCCAATGTCATTAGCCAGTCAAATGTCAAATGTCATTAGCCAGTCGTCCCGATTCAAGCGGCAGATGGTGGCCAATTGGGGAACCTGTTCTAGTTGGATTCCTCGGCTTGATCTATCTGTGGGGTTGGTGATCGACAGAGTTCCCAACATGTACAATGGCTAGTGACTGTCCGTTTTGTGGGATTGCAAAGAACTCTCCTCCGGGGAAGCTGAATTATGGCACGGTGTTTCTTTCTACAGATAAAGTACTTGGGTTTTTGGATATCCAGCCGTTGGTAACTTCTGAGGCCCATGTTTTGGTTATTCCTCGTCGGCATTACGAAACCCTTGACCAGCTAGCCGATGATGGAGAGTCTTCGTCAGCTTTGGGTGTGGCATTGCCCCAGGTGGCCAAATCTCTCAAGGATATTCTGAATGCAGAAGCGTTCAACATTGTGCAGAATAATGGAGTCTCGGCCGGACAAGTTGTGGACCATGTCCATTTCCATATAGTAATTCGGCCCCGAGGGAAGCATCCTGACGCCACTAAAGGGTCGGAGGCAATTGCAAAGGGGCTCTTGGAACCACCGCATACCGGGAAGAATAGTCTTCTCCATTACCAGCGTTCCTATCATGCCCAAGTGTTCTGTAGAGGACAGCGAGAAGACCTTGATCCTGACTGGGCTGACTACTTGGTCCCAAAACTAAGGAAGGCTCTCAGCTCAAAGCTATGACCCAATGTCCTGTAGAGTTGTAGATTGATTTATAAAGAAGCTAAGCTTGATTGCCTGCTGGCATGTTTGGGCTACTACAAAATGCAGAAAAAGCAATACCATCCGTCGAGAAAGAAGTACGATGGTAGTAAAGCAAATCTTTCTAGACGGTTCGTGGAATCAGACGAACGTACAACAAACACAAATATGTAGGTCCTTTAAGACTTCCAGTGGAGACTAGCTAGAAACTTTATTCCCATGTTTATGCAATCTGGTTACAACTAGAGAGCATTTGCTAAAGAGATGCCACAGATTAAGCTAGAACTAACTGGCAACAAGAAGAGTGTTATAGCTACGCAAGAGGCCAATGGAGAAGTGGTTGGAGCTCATAAGGTTAAAGACCAAGAGGACTGTCTCCGGTTCGCTCTCCATTACATACCGCTGTGCGCATTAAGCGGAATAACGATTATAAGTGTTAGCGGCTACAATACAGACGAGCCTCCAGAATTCGTAGCATTCCTGATTTATATTACAAAGTGGATGATGGAGGCAATAAAAGAGGTTCAACGATTCTTCGATAAGCCAGACCTACAGCTACAATTGCGTATTGAAGACGTGATGGACGAAACAATCTGGCCACCAGTTCGCAATGAAATTGTCAGTGCTGCCTTTGGGTTTGAATTCACTATTGACCTCAAAATCTACCTCTTTGATTGGACTTATGGAGGATTCCTCGCGGCGTTCGGTAGCCGCCTCACGAGGCTGGAGGTTGTTCTTCCACCAGTGCGGCCAGAAGTGTTTGGAAACATGATAAAAACCCTGCCAGCATTGATTCCGGACGTGGAACATCTGGTTTTTTCAGTAGACTACATCCGAGCTCAGCACGACTACTACAAACTGCTTCAGCAACACGAAACACTCATCATAGACCTCTTCAGTAACCAAGTGTTTAACCCAAAAAGCCTCAAGCATGTTACAATAAGCACGAAGGCAAAGACTACGACGAAAAGAGACAAGGAAAGGATACAGAAATTCTTGGCTAGAGTACAGGCAGTTGTTTGTTACCGACCTGCTTACTTCCAAAGCTTGAAAATGCTCATGTATAACAATGAGATTCATTACTTCTCGGAGAGATAACATGGATTTTGCCATGTATTTGGGCGGTAGTTGAATAATTCTTAGTTATGATCAATAGACAGACCGGTGATAAGCTTGCGTGTGCGTATAATAGGTTGATTATTTCATTTCTATCAGCACATGACTATACATATAGCTGGCGCAGAGTGAAAGAATATATAAATGTAATTAGGTCAGGTAACTAGCAAAGATATAGAAGATTAAACCATAGGATAGCTCTGGATGTTGCTTTTGGCCCATTGACGAGCAATGATAGACGCTTTGAGGAAGCGCTTCGATGCATATTTCTTGAAGAATCCATCATGAACAACAGGAGCAGCTAGATAGTCCACCATGATTGCCACAATGGGGTATATCTTCTTTTCATCACACCCACCAGAATAATGGATGAGGTTGGCATTCCATTTACCCCTGTCCAGGATCTTGCGGGCGAGATACATGGCAGCAGCCGCCACCTCTGATGGGAGGTATTTCATCAGCCGATGATCCAGCAAAGAAATTTCCAACAGATACTTGGCAATTGTTCTTGTTTGAATGTCATAATTATCCGCTTTGGAGATTCTTCGAAGGAAGTTTAATGGATTTGGATAAGACGTCTCAAAACCCAAGACCTGGAGGACAAATCGTTCAGCGTTCAAAATATCATCTTCTTCATAGCCGCCGTCGGATATGTAGGCATAATTCTGAATTGCTGGACTATAGACCTCTTCGCATTTGGCGGCAATGAACAGGGCAGCAATGCCTACGAGCTGGACTTTGTTTAATGAGACAACACGGGCAGACATGAATCGGTCCACAATGTTGATGGCCAGAAACAGCGTCTCTGGGAGCAACTTGAATTTGCAATGCACTTCGACCAGCCAATCAACAAGCACGCCCCGCATTTCCCATTCGAGATGCTTTTGATCGTCCATGTAGTTGGGGTTGGGCATGTACTTTTCCTGGAGGTCGTATAAATAGTCAAAGATCTCAACCACATATTCAGAGACCATCAATGGGTCGTCCGCGTCCTCGGCATCCAGATCATCCCAGTCTTGGGTTGGTGGCGCGTCGTCTGTGGTTGTTGGGTTATGCTCGGTCTTTGGCTTCTTAAGCGCTCGAGTGTTTTCCGTCTCACTCTCTAGTCTATGTGTAGTCTTTGCAGTGGCATGGGCAGCGGGTTTGGATTCATCGTAAACAGCAATGTTAGTCTTTGTCGTCGTCGCGGTTATTGTCGATTTTGCATTATGAACATTAGTTTTATTGTTTGTCGCGTTAGTCTTGGTGACCAGCGGCTTCCTGGCAGCAGCTGCATCATTGGACTTTGCAGTCGTGGTGTTAGTAGACGCATTGGACAAGGCGGTTCTTCTAGATCTTGAAGCCGCAGTGGCAGCCGCTGCTGTGGACGCGACGGACATTAGCTTGCCGGACTTTGCCTGGTCCTTGCCTGCATTTGTACTCAAGTCACCCAACGCGGCCCGCTTTCGTTGGGTGGCAGCTGATTGATCCAACGCGGTTGCCTGAAGTCCCCCGGCCGCAGCCGCTTTTGCCCGGGTTAACCTGGTCATTCCCGCGTTTTCATCTTGACCAACTCGAGTCGCCCTCGACCGTGTTTGTCGTGTCTAGATTAGTTAGTCTAAGCTCAAAAGCTACGCGTGGCGGACGATACTCACGTTCATCTCCTTGGTCCTGGTCGTATGTTCTGGGAAGAGAAGTGAATAGTACTCTTAAAGTATCGAAAACTGGTGCGCGCGTCCAAACGCGTCAAAAAGTCCCAACTGAAAGCCGCACACCCTCACAAAAAAAAAAAATAGAAGCGAGCGCGCGTACCTGTCGCGTAATTAATAGCCCGCTATGAATGGAAGGAAGGCGTGGAAACACGAACGTATGAGTGTTCTGTTCGAATTGTCAAAAGACTGGTATAACACGAACAGACGCAATGCACTTGTCGTGGTTCGCGAGATGTACTTTGAGTAGAAAGGTAACCAGTACTGTCCGTAGTCCAAGGAGCACAGCTCGACAGGAATACTAGGGAAAGCAACAAAAAAAAAAAAAAAAAAAAGTGCAAGGAAAGGAAACCGAACAAAAAGAGAAGGGAGAGAGGGGGTAATACAACGGAACAAACGTAGTAGGAGAAGGCAAGGAAAGAATTGAATACGTCCCGTTATTAAAAAGTCCGTAGCTGTTATTGGTGAACTGACTTAGGCGTTGGGACTTTTTTATAAATGGTCACAAATTGTTTACCACCTTCCGCATTTGGATGTATTCTTTGTGTTTACGTAGATCCTAACCCTAGTGCTAAACAAATATTAACTGAACGGGTTAATTTCCGCACGAGCTTGGCTGGTTTGGGTGACTCGTGGGTTGGGACACGGGGTCAAGTATGGTTAGTCTGTTGGCTTCTGGTTGCTTTACGGCAATGTCCAGTTGAGAGAGCGGTTAAGACAAGCGTGGTCGTTAGGATAACTATGAAGGACGAATTTATAAATAATGGATTTTCCAGTTCAAAGATAAATAAGTAGTTAGCGAGAAAAAAGGTCTTTGTGCTATTATTAATCAGAAGTGAAGCCCACATCATCCTCGACCTCGTCCTCAACGACTGTAAAGTAACGTTGATGGTCAACAAGCGGGGAAATTGAATCTGGGTTTTCATTCATTAGCATGTTCAGGTGGTCGCGCAATTTGTCGACTCCAGAGCCTGAAAAGACGCAGAAGACCGCCTGTTGGTGTTGAGTAAACTCGGGCGGCGGCGGACGACAGTATTGGGTGAGGTCGTGACGCATGAACGGGGGCACGCCAGTCAATGACAGATGGGTGAGCTTTTTGCTAGCATTGACCAATCTCAGAATTGCCAGCAGGGTGATGTTCCCACAATAGGACAAGTGAATGCGCTCCAACGTGTTCGCGTCACCGTTCTTATGGGCCAATGCATAGATTGCGTCGTCTGTGATGTTCTGGCACTTGACCAGGCCAATTCGTCGCAATCTTGGGAGAGTGGCCAAATCCTTGACGGCCATGTTTGTGAGTTGCGTGCAGCAGGCCACGTCTATATAGAGGATGCGATGACAAAACTTGACAAGGGCGTTGATGCCGGCGTCGGTGATGTTTGCACAATGGCCCAAATGAAGATAATGCAAGGACTTGCCCAGCCGCGTTAGAGCGTGGATGCCCATGTCGGTCACGTTGACGCACTTTGCCAACACGACGTTACGCAACTTTGGGGCGGCCGCCACCAGCCGGAACACGGTGTCATCGGTGATGAGCGAGCACGCCGTCAGGTCGATGATTCGGAGCTTTTCCAGGTATGCAGAGGATGGGAGAGAGAGGAACGCCCTGTCGGAGATTTTGAACCGATTTTGAAGTCGAAGCTCGCGCAGCTGCGGCAGACAGTCCAGGCTGGCGGTGACAAGCTCGTTTGACATGTTTGTGCAGTCGGAGAGGTCGATCTCAACCAGCAGAGGGCAGTTTCGGATCAGCTCGTAAATGCAGTCGTCCTTGAGATCGCAGCATCCATTCAGCTTTACCCGCTTCAACAGCGGACAGCCGTGGGCAAGCTGGGAAATGCAGTGGTCTGTTAGTAGTTTACAGTTGGACGCATACACCCCGCCCAGCTTCGGGCAGTGCACGGCGAGCGCCTGGATGGTCCGGTCTGTCAGCAAGTCGTTGTTTGAAATGTCGATCGACTGCAAGCCCGGGTTGTTTTCAATGACCGGTATCACCCCCTCGTCCGTAAGCTGCATGCAGTTGGAGATGGTCAGTCGCTCTAAATGCGACAGCACGCTCAGCTTACTCAGCGTCTCGTTCGTCACGTGCTCGTACGCACTTGTCAGGTTGAGTCTTCGCACAAGCGATGGATAGCCAATGGATAGGTTTTTGTTATCACTGAGCACCGCCACGAAGCTGTCCAGTTTGTCGTGGCTGGTGAACTGGGGTCTGAACCAGACGTCGTCCACGCACGAGTTGAAGAAGCTCTTACAGACGAGAACAAACGCCCACCGCTCCTTCTTGGAGTGAAGGTACGCAAACACGATGTTCAGCAGTTCTGGCGGAAACTGATCTATCCGCGTCTGTACACTCATGCGCTCCATATCATCCTCTATCATGGTCATGTCCAGTCGCCTACTTTTTTCTTTCTTCTTTTCTCCCAACACAACAACACACCACCACCTCCTTGTTGTCCCCTGTCCTTTGTGTATGTCTGCCTCCTGACTGTGGTTTCTTGTTGAGGGCTTTGTTTGCCGTAGGTAGATGTATCGCGTCCTTTGTTTCGCTGTACGTAGACCTATTTCGTCTCAGGCTCTCCTCTATCCTCGAGCCCCCCCTTATTACGTTGTCGATTTCAAAAAAACCAACCCTAACCCTGCCCCAAAGCTATAGGAAAGAGGGTTTGATTAGCCCGCTCGGCGTCCGACCAGTTTTAGCGCTGTGTTTCAAGAGGCAGATCACTGGGCATCTTCCGTCCCTTGGGCCACAGTTATTATAGCGCTGGCAGGGGCTTGTAGATCTTTATTCGGGCCAAGAGTTCATAATGAATAAAATGCAGCATTGATATTTACAAATAAATATGTATTTTGTTTGTTTGTTGTCTTTTTCAGTGGAAGGACATTGTCCGTGGCCGGAACGAGTTGGTTGTGGGCGGTGGGCCCACTGTGGTTAGGGATAATCGTCGAGCCAGCGATTTCGACATTTGCGAGGGCAACGTAGAAATGTTCATGAGACTGTCTTTTTCCTGTATTCGACAGCTTTCCGAGCAGTACAATTTGCTGCCTTCAATCTCGGTGTCGCACACCGTGCAGAACGAAGGGAATGGGAGCGCCATGGCGATTTAAAAAATCAAAACTAAAGCCAACTAATCACAGTAAGCGTGGTGGCCGCCAAGTCATTTATATATTCCCCCGGCAGTGGGGAGCTTATAGTAATCAATCACTAGGCCCCCGCCGTTGATGTAGAGATCATCGCGCGCGTGCCGGTGTTGCCGTCTAATACCGCACATAACTTACTGGCGCATATTTTCTCCACACATCCACCACCAATGCAGCTTTTTCTCTAATGAAGGACGTGTACTAAAAAAATAAACAAACAAATGAAAAAGCTCCAGAACGGCCATTATTATCCCGCGGCTGCTCCCACGAAGAAAAAAAAAAATGCCCTGAATCACGCCCGACCGTTATCAGATATGCGCGCGCGCCGGATCGGACTACGAGGAGATATTAAAAAAAGATAGGGCCGCCCTAAGAACAGTAGGGATCTGCCTTTTGGTCAGGATCCTGCCACGAGCGGAGGTCCACCACAGCAATACAGCCACCACCGCTCGGCTCCGGCATCTGGGGTATGTGCGTACCCGACCCCGGCTGCATGCATGACCTCTCACGGTTACCCCACAAACAACTTATGTTGCTGACGTAAGACCGACCTGGGTCTGTTGGGTATTTTTTGAGCATGGTCTTTATTTTTTTCCTTTTTACTCAGGGGGTCGACCAGACTGTGCCGTAGACAACAAACCATTCATCCTCACCCAGCGCACTCGCACAACAAAACACTTCAACACTCCTCCGTCGGCCGCTCCTGCACTTGGACGTGCGTCGGTCGCTACGACTCGCCACCGCCGTTACCCGGTCGGTTTTCCGTAAAAAAATAGAATAGTAAATGCCTGGGTCACGTGGTCAAACCAACAAAAGAGGAAGAAGAATAATAACAATAGTGAAGAGAAGGGTTTTTTTTGTGTGTGTGTGTGTGTAGTTTGCTAAACGCGCGTGGTGATAGTGAGTATTTAATTTTCGTAGCCGGTCACCCACCGGGATACATTGACGCCTCCAATGACAGCGGTCGGAAGACGCGCAGTGTTCGAATAATACAAAGTTGACACCACACAACAGAAGAGAAAAACGAAGAAGCGGTGGGAAGGCCACTTGATGGAGTATTGCTATTTCATCACACACACGACTTGGACCACACATCAGTGTTTTTGTTTTAATTTCTAATGTCTGACGACTCTGTCGCTGGAGCTGGCTCTCCTTTCGACCCGAGACTGTATTCGCAACCTCCTCCTCAACGGTAAGTTCTGTCCACAGCAGCAGCGGACGCAGGTGCTAACTGGAAGATAGACAAATGCACGAGGACCGGGTTCCCAACAAATCCATCTGGCACGAACGGGCGCATTCACCTGGAAACACGGTGCCTTTTCCGTCTGTTGCACCTGCCGGCAGATCAAGGGCAGGCACCCTGCCTTCCCGGCTATCGCCGGGGCTGAAGATGCCGCAGAAGCAGTCGTCCTTTGTCAACAGCTCGTCCACGTCCCTGGGGTCGCTGGCGCTGTTGTCCCCAGACAAGCCGTCGCCAATAGGCTCGCCGAGCGTGGCGGGCGGCACAAATGCATCATCGTCCTCTCTTGAAGTCCCGTCGACCGCGTCCCGGCTGCGGTCTGGCTCGTTGAACGTGCTTTCCGAAAACCAGCCCCCGCAGCCTAGATTTTCGCCCTTTGGTCCGTCAATCTGGGCGTCGTCTAATGACACGTCGACACCCACTCCAAACAACGAGTCGGCTGACGACCAGCCCCCCGTGGACCCAATGCAGCCCTTTCTTAACGAGCTCTCTCTGAAGACCGATGTAAATAGACTCCGCTCCTACACTGTAAATACGCTCCCCTACGGTCTGGATGATCAACCCCCTCCTCCACAACAACAACAACAACAACAACAACAGCATTTGCATCCTCAACAACAACAACAACAACAACAACAACAACATCCTATTTATGAACAGCAACAGCCTCAGCATCTGCACGTTCCAAACTTGATGACTACAACTCCTAACCGACCGCGGGCACAGACGGCCGCGGCCGCATTCGACTTCCCGCAATCGTCTTCGTCGTCGCCGTCGTTATCCCGGTCGCTCTCGTACAAGCCTTCGAACCAGCGACTGCCCGCTGTCGACGGCGGCTCATCGATTGATGACTCTCAGGTCGGCGCGTCTCGATCCTTGTGGCTAGGAAACATCCCGTCTTCCACCACATCTTATTCTTTGCAAGCCATCTTCTCAACCTACGGTCCTATTGAGTCCGCTCGTGTGTTAACGCACAAGAACTGTGGCTTCATCGACTTCTTGTCGGTCGAAAGTGCCGTGCATGCAAAGTCAGTGTTGAATGGCAAAGAGCTCTTTGCCGGCTCTGGCCCTTGCCGTGTACGTTTCGCCAAATCCATCCCCGCTAGTGAACGAACTGATGACGCCGACTATGACGGCTCCACCAACAATAGCAATAATACTAATAATAGCCACAACGGGGTCGAATATGCAGTCACTGATAAGGACGGCGCGCATGATCAAGTGCAAACCGAGCCAATCCGCGACTTGTCCGACATCCAAAACGACATGATTCAAATTGTGAGCGATTTGGGTGCCGATGAAGACGAGATTAATTGGATCAGGGAGTCCATCCAACGGGCTCTTAATTTTAATGACTTTGAAGCGGAGATTCCTCTGGTTCCAGAGCCATCGCCCGATAGAGTATACGATGCTCCAACCCTAAGAGAGGTTCGTAAAAAGGTCGACAGTGGACAATGCTCTCAAGAAGACGTTGAAGAGATCGCTGTTGATTTGCTGGACGAAATTGCTGAGCTGTCAAGTGACTATGTGGGCAACACAGTTGTTCAAAAGCTCTTTGACACATGCTCCGAGCCCATCAAGGAACTCATGCTCGATCAAATTGCTCCCTATCTGGCTCAAATTGGTATCCACAAAAATGGTACATGGGCCGCCCAGAAGATTATCGATGTTGCTGGAACCAGCCGTCAGTACGACTTGATTTCTCAGTCGCTACGCCCTTACGCAGTTCATCTGTTTTTGGATCAATTCGGCAACTATGTCATCCAATGTTGTTTGAAGTATGGCTCACTATGGAATGACTTTATTTTTGAAACTATGCTCTCTCGATTTTGGGACATTGCTCAGGGCAGATTTGGTGCTCGGGCTATGAGAGCTTGTTTGGAGTCGCATTATGCGACCCGTGATCAGCAAAGAATGCTTGCCGCTGCAATCACTCTCCATGCCGTTCAGCTAGCTACAAATGCAAATGGAGCCTTGCTGTTGACTTGGTTCTTGGATACTTGTACCATGCCAAATCGTCATAGTATCCTCGCTCCACGCCTGATCCCAAATTTGGTCCAATTGTGTACTCACAAATTGGCATGCCTGACGGTTTTGAAGGTTATCAACCACAAGGCTGATCCGGTTGCGCGACGTTCGATTTTTGATGCCCTCTTTACTCCAACCGAAGAGGCGCCAGGCTATATTTTGGAGCAGATTCTCTCTGACAATATGTATGGCCCTACATTCATTTACAAGGTCATTTCCACTCCTTTCTTGGAATATGCTGAGAGACAGAATGCCGTCAACAAGATTCGAACTGTGTTAATTTCTATCAAAGCCTTGCCTTCACAAGGTTACAAGCGGTTGATGGATGAGGTTGGCCTAGCCACCCGTACTCCGTCTCAAAGAAACGGCAACGGAAACAATCCTGGATCTCAAAGTACTCCTCCTGGTTCTTACCCAATGAAACCCCGAAACAGTCGAGGAAGTACTGGTGGAAGTGGAGTAGCTAGCAACAATGGACGACAGAGCCAATCACCGCAAAAGACTTTCCCAAAAATGTCTCCTGGTGTTCAGCCACATCCACAGGTTTATTTTGGTGGCAACCCTCAACCAACTAATGCACCAGGCGCTCCACCAGGACCACCGCCACCGCCTCAAATGTTTGCTCAATTTGGAAATGCACCACCTCCGCCGCCTCCACCCCCTGCTGGTGCAAACTCGCAATATGACATGGGGCTAATGCAGCAACAATTCGACCACATGGCCTTAAACGATCCAGTCAGCCAATATAGAGGCGTCCCACCTCCAATGATGGGCTCTGCTGCTCAGCCACTAGGTCTACAACAGACTTCTCTTCAACACCGCCAAATGCCAACTGCTGGTGAAAACGAAATGATGTACATGAGGTTGCCTGAACAAGGCAATGTTGCTAACCCAGTTTACATGGCAGGTCCTATGGGTTATTCGCAATTCTCAGCTTATG
>JAJMBO010000055.1:35273-66324 GCA_030585065.1 Blastobotrys persicus
AAAAAAAAAAAAAAAAAAAAAGCGAGTACCACTTGTTTTACTAACGCCGCTCATTTACGTGATCGTATAGGTTCACATAAAAAATCATAGAAAATAAATCCCGAATTATCATTAAGATTAATTGAGCGTTGATGAATGGTTGATAGCGTGCGAAGGTGGCCCATCTAGAGTCAGAACTATATCGAGTTATTTGCAGAATAAAAAAGATAGTAAGATAAATAATTTCATTGTAATTCCATATATCATAAACAAATGTCGTAATGTACAGGTCAACAAACGGGGAGGTTTTCAACTGACCTAATTGCTCGTTCTCCTTGCTCTTCGACAAGTGCAATGAGTTTTCTTGCGTTCTCATTTACAGCTTGTTCCGCACGATCTGCCAAGATTTCAATCCATTCTGCAACTGTTTTGTCTTGTAGGGACTCATCATTCTGAATGTTATCAATGAAGGATGGCTCTAGTTCCTGCAGCACACTGAAGACCATTTCTGGGTCGGCTGCATCCCATTTTGGATGGTCCGGAGGGGTAACAATCCGTACTTCTTTTGCCGGGCTTTGGATAGTAGCTTGTATAGTTTTGTCTGCTGAGGCAACATCTTTATCATCCTTGCTATCAATTTGCTTCTGTGGAGTGCTAAGAGCAAACGCCTTTGCGCGAGTACCCACTGGAGATGAATCAGAGGAATCATAAGACGTCATGCGGGTCCAGTTTTCGCTTTCCATTGGCTCAGAGACATGAGTTATTTTGTCAAAATCGTCATCAGCAAGCAGAGTCATTCCAGATGGGCGAGGTTGAGTATTGTGGGTATCCTGTGGCTTTTCGCCCTCCTCATAGTCATCGTCAAGCAAAGCCATACCAGATGGACGTGTTTTGCTCGCTCCAACCTTTGATTTTGCTGATCGTGTGGTTTCGGCAGATTGATCTGACTTATCAGATTTATCAGCTTTTTTCTGAGTGCTTCCCGCTTTAGATTCAGACCTCACAACCAAATCTTCAATTGATTTGTCTGCTTTAGACTTGGATGCGATCTTCTCAGCGTCGTCTGCATCTGGTTTTTCTAAGGTAGATGCAGGCTTTTCAAAGGTATCAGATATTTTTTGAGTAGTAGACTTTCGGCTCTTTGTCGGTATCAGGGCTGGGCTTGCACTAGAGCTTGATATACCGTATTCCTTTTCGATTTCTGCTGACGTGCGTTTCTTACGAGTCTTTTCTAATGAGCCTTTGGGCAATCTCTTACTCTTCCTAGGTTCTGCAGCGGCAGACGTTTCTCTGGATAGAGGGTAGGCTCCAGGCATCTTTGACCCTTTTGACTGCTGCTTTGTTGGCTTCTTTATCATTTGTTCAACGTTGTCTTCACCTGCGGGTTCCAGAGACTTTTCATCTTCCGGCCCGGATTCCATAGCCTCATCTTGCTGTGCTGCTTCCATTTCAGGCTCAGGATTAGCGCTTTGCTCATCAGTGAGATGTTTTTCGCTTTGACCATTTTGTGAAGTCACCTTCTCGAAGGTATGTCCTTTTGATTCTTTAACGATAATATCGTTTGCTGTCTCCACACTGGAACCTTCCTCGCTGTCATCGCTATCACCAGGATTTCCGCCATGCTGTCCAGTTGCTGTAGTATCAGTATCCCGGAGAACATCAGTTTCGGCATTATTCATCGTAGACTCTGCTCTTTCATGCAACGGGGGATCTTCGTCAACTTCTTTGACTGGTGACTTTATATGGGCTGGTTTCAAGCTCATTGTATTGCCGAACTGGCTACTGTCGTCATCAGAAAACGCAGACAATCGAGCTTTATTTTTAGAAGGCTGCTTTGAAGCCTTCTGTTGCTTTTTGGTCCGGGAACTACTTCGTTTTGTTTTTGCCACAGGCTCTGTGCCGGACTCCTCGCCAGAGATGGCAGAACTTGATCGTTTCGAGGACCGTCCGCGAGTGGAACTTCGTCCGCGACGAGTAGTGGTTGTTGGGGTCTCAGCTGCCGGTTCTGAATCCACAGAAAAATCCCGTGGCTTTTCAACTGAAAAGAATAAACAAGCTGGATACCTTCTCTTATGTTCTTCTATTGGTTCATCTTTAGGTTCCCATCCATCTAATGATAGTCCACAGTAAGTACAAGATGCTGTGTCGTCACCGGGATTATCTGGATTGAAATAAAATCCGGCCTTGGCCATGTTAAAACTAGTCGGATTCCAACCTTTCTTTCTATCATGAGGCCAATGTGTAAAAGTATCCAGCCTTGCATTAAAAGACTCCAACGAATGTGGGTTATATGTAGAATTTACCAGCTCATTTTCGGGTATGTGTTTCCAAGCTTCCGACCGAACTCGTACCCATGAACACTCGGGCAATACTGACGCATGTTCCTCCAATGGGTCATCACCAGTTTCCCATCCATCCAGAGACACAAAGCACATAAAACAAGAGGCCTTATCATGAACGTCTAATGTCGGATCAAAGTAAAAGCCCGCTGCGGCCATGCTGTCTATCGTAGGCTTGCTGTGTGGCCAGGAAAGGCCATTTTTTTTAGCACGAGACCGTGAGCCGGCTGGTCGAGCGTCGTGGAAACTATTTTCCCGCAAAAGCCGGGCGTAGTAGCTCTGCTTAGCCTTTGGAGGCATTCTTCGCGTCAAGTCCAATCCAATGTTTATGTCTAAAGCTGGGTATAAACAAATCTGACGCGACACGCGAATTATCGCGCATTGCGCGATCACCAGTTTTATTTCATTTATCTTCTCATTGACTATGTGGTTTAAGCCAGCCGGTTGATGAATCTGGTATTGTGCGAGTTGATGAGTTAGAACATCGAGGTAGACCTGAATGGATGAGACCGAGGGGACCAATAGCAGGAGACTTCTCTGTGGACCCCAGGTCAAATCGCCAAGGTAAAGGAATATGCGCTCTTGGCTTGAATTAACATTTCGACTCATCCATAGTCGCGGTTGGGTATTAGTTCGGGCTGCTGCTTCTATATTTATTTTCCAAGAAGACTGGCAAGCTAGGCACGATTATATTTAACACAATCAGTAGAAATTGAAATTATATTCTGTGCTTGGAATAGAGGCAGGTTCTAATATAAATTAGAAGAGCAAAGCCGCCTTCTTTCTACTCTATATCCATTTACTAGCGTCTCATCATGTCGGTCACAATCAGCACGCTGATGAGTATTGGACGATTATTGGGGTTGACTAAGAACGGCGTTCCTCAGAGCTTTGATAAGTTCATCTATTCTCTTTGCTATACCTTAGAGGGTCGGCTCGATTTTGAGCCCAACGATGTGTTGCTTAGTTGGATAGCTCGAAGAGGCACTATTTTGGACCTTATGGTCAACAACGCTGTCATGTTTGACAGTCTGCGTTATGAGGACATATGGATGGCAAAAAAGGCCCTTAAATGGAACCTATCTGACACCAGTTCTAAAATTGCATCATTTACACCTCGATTTGTACAACTTCCAGTGAAAGACGAGCTGCGTTGCGTGAATCGGTTGTTACTAACAACCGATGACGCACCGGCAATGACCAGGATCCACAGGGTTATGTCCATCTTGCTCCCCTATTTCAATGGCCTGTATTCAATAGAAAAGGCCTATAACCAGTACAATTGTGATTACAGCACAATAATCTTTAAAACTTTTGGAGATGTTGTGACAACAGTGGTTTCAGTTGTTCCGCATACTATATGGGGCTCGGATGACGCTAGCGCCCGTATAATCGTTTCTCTGTATCTTGCTCATCACAATAATGACAGCCAAAAGAAACGTTTATCCAGAATATACGGTGCAGTGACAACGGGCACGGATTGGCAATGGTGGTCGTACGACGGGTCAAAGTTCCGAGTGCATCGCCGAGTTGATTCAATGGTGTTCGATCAGGGCCGTGATGTCGAGATGCACAAAAGAACTGTGGGACGCCTAGCGGGTGCACTAATCCAAGGCTGGTTTAACTGTGCAAAATACATCACCAATAGGAACAGACGACAAGAAGCTAGTATTCAAAAGAAAATTCGCCGCCTTAAGCCCGGCGACGATGCGGACAAAGTGTTTGAGCAATTCGCAGATCTGACCTATCAGAGCAAACGTCAATTAATACAGCCCGTAATAGTTTTGTAAATGACGCTTTTAATAGACAGAGAGAGGTTTCTTTAATCTTGGGAGTGAAGTACTAATCAAGCTAAGGTAAAAGTAAAAAATCTTATGTAACAGGCAGTGTTAAACTTAATATCTGATATTGAAACTACACTATACTTTAGCCATCAGTCTACTCTTCTTCGGATTCGGATTCAGACTCAGCCTCCTCAAGCCAGTCAATGAAGGGCTTAGCAGCCTTTCTCACCTTTTTAGAGGTCTCTTTATCAACGTACTTCTTGCTAGCCTTGGTTCCCCATTTGGTGACAACTTCCTCAGATAGCAAATCAGCATCATAAAACTTGAAAAGGATCGTAGGGATGTCCTTGATGTGGTCAGGGTAGGTAAGACCAATAAGTCTCTCGATCCCACCCAAAAGGGCCTTTTCATGGTTTTTGGACGTAACCAATTTACCGAGCAATCCACTGTGGTCACCAATCTCCTTGGTAATATTCTCAGTGAAGAGAGTCTGAGCAAGCACCTGGACAGTTCTGTGCTTTTCAGCAATGCCCAACTCAGCAGCCTTCTTGTAAATCTCGACATCCGATGGACGCTCTTTACTAATCCAGTCGCCGAGCTCATTGTAGGCGCCGTCGTCCTCCTCGTCTTCATCATTGACGTCAAGAACAGCGAGAGAGCGTTCAAGTTCCTTTTGACGAGCTTTGACGGCCTCCTCAGAAACATCTACGGCCCAGTTGTCGTCGTCATCATACGTGCCATTGGTTGGTAAATCAGCAGCCTCAGCGTTAATACGCTTGGTGAGTTCATCGTCATACTCACCATCTTCTTCTTCGGGCGTCTTATCTGAGCCGTTGGCACTACCGTTCAAATCGCTGTTTCCTCCAACATTAGCTGAAGCAGTCGCAGCCTTCTTCTTGCCCTTGGCAGTAGAAGGGGGATTCTTCAAAATGAAGGAGGAGAGCTTATGTCTTGGGTCAACCATGGTACGTTGGCCACAGGCCTTGCAATCCCTGGTGATGTTTCCGTCCTTCAAAAGAACGAAATCGGTCTCTGGATTCTTGCAAGAAGCACACAAGACAAACTTCGAAATGAAGCCATCGAGGAGATCCTGAAGCTTTGGTGCATCGTGAGCACCATTGACAAGATATCTATCGTCTTTCTCGTTAACCGTCGTCTGGGCACCAAGTTCAAACCCAAAGAACTTGATAACGTAAGAAGGAGGTCTGGAAAGAGCCTTGGCAACATCTGCAGTATTCACAACTGCAGTCTTGATACCGTTACCTCTACCCTCGACTTTGCAGACGATGGGAGGCATCTTGTACCGGTAAAAAGGGTCCTTGTTGTCACGACGAATGTTGATTGGTTGAGCCATGGTGATTATGGTTTTTTCGATTTAAACAAATGATTCCCGGAGACTACTACGTTTTTTCCCTATAATGGTAGCCGATATATTCTGATGATAAGCAGCTTGAGCACGACACTTGCTTTTCGGAAAGGACCAATACATAAGAGAGGCCGAGTTGGAGTGTGGCGTTGAAAATATTTTACGGTCAAAAGACGAAATAACGGTTTGAGTTTTTAATAGATGATCAAAGATGCAACTTCCAAATCAGGCGAACAAGAAGTGGCGTCTTTTCGATACAGCAGCAATAACCGTAAGGTAAAAATGTAAGAAGAATGATTTGTAATTTCTCACAAATTTTTCTCTTTTCCTGCCTCTTCGCGTCACCCGCGTATCTCCCAGCTCCACCCCGATCCGACCCGACGACGTCCGGAACGGGATTGATCAAGGTCGAGTACGCCTGTATTGTGTCGGTCGGCTGTCCTCTTATTCTTGAGACACTGTGAAGGAATCTCTCTGTGGTTCATATAATTGCTCAGGTATTAAATTCCTGAGTTTGTGTTATTGTGTGGCAATGGGTTGAACACTGCCAGAAGGCTATAGTCGCGAGCTCCGTATCAAGCGGCCTTATTATTTGGCTCAAGAGTTCTATATCAATCCATGTCCAGTTTGTACTGAGAACCTCCGTTCACATAATTGGTGGGTGCCAGTTAAAGGAGAGTATGCCCTCTGGCGCCTTTTCCGCCTCCAACTAACCCATCCACCCAAGCTCTCTCTGCTCTTTCTCGTCATCAGATTTTGGTGATAAGATTCGCGGTGAAATACTCTGTATACTGACGCTAGTTCAGAGAGAAGTTATAGTCATCCCCTATTTGACTTTTACCGAGACAAATTTCATGCACATATTGCGCTAATTTTCAACTCCATTTGGCACGGAGCATTTTGGATTTCAAAAAAAGTCTTCTATGGGAACAGTACTTGTAACTGGTGTAACTGGAATTCATCCATTTTCATTTCAACATACTAGCAACAAGTTGACGGTCTCATTCCGTGTGGATTTATACTGACCCAACCCGGTACGCAAGACCGAGCCAGTCTATAGCCATTTCTCTTAGAGATATAAAAGATGAATACGGTAGCTGAAGTAACCGAAGCGAACTTAGTAATGCTTCTGCAAAAAGGCAATTGGCTCGGCTTTTCACTCCCCAATTTGATCGGAGTAAAATGATGTGCTAACTGATGACATGAAAATCCATGGATCTCAACAACAGCATAACAATAGAGACTCTTATTCATGTATTATAGAGAAAGTAGGCCTAGAGAGAAATATAAGGAAAAAGTAGCTACGGGAATCCAAAGGGTGGCTCGTAAATGGAATTAAAGGGTGCGTTCCCAATGTCACCGGCACGCCCACCACTGTCTGGGTTTTGAGACAAAGTTCGTCCTTCCTGACAACTACCCTTAGATATCGCAATATGGACGAAGGGGCGAATTCGACAGGTTCACGGAGCCGAAGAAAGGTCTCTCGAGTGAACTATGCCGAAGATTCGAATGTCGAGGACGTCACTGACCGTAGTTCGTCAGTTTCGTCCGTGTCCACTGCGGCTACAACTGGGGGTTCCAGTAGGGGGAGGAGAAAGAATACAGAGGCAAAACGTGAACGGGATTCTGCCACTGATAACTTTCCTATGAACTGGCAGAGAAGAATCCCTGCGGGGGAGAGATTGTCCGCCACGATGGATTATAATGGGGCAAGAGTTTCCGACGGCGTTCTCTACTTCAAAGATGGCACAACTTTAGAACGGGATGGTATGTCTTTTTGCTAATGTTTTTTTCCTTTTTAAATGTTTTATGCTCTTTTTGGAGCCGAAAAGAGGAGCAGGAAGTTCTAACAAACGTCTTCTAGAGCATGTTTATGTTTTGGCCGAACCACCTGGAGAGCCATACTACATTGGCAGGGTTATGGAATTTGTACCTAAGGATCATAAGCAGCCTATACATGACGAACACAGCGACGGTATAATGGACCATTACTGGGTTAGAGTAAACTGGCTGTATAGGCCAACTGAAATTTCCAAAAAAGCCGTCGATTCTAGAATGTTATATCTGACGATGTATAGCGACCTCTGCCCTCTACAAAGTTTACGTGGCAAATGCACAGTCAAACATTTAGAACATGTGGAAAATCTCCAAAAATATCGAGCCACTCCCAGTTGTTTTTGGTTTGATAAGCTCTATGACCGTTACATTACCAGGCTATTCGAGGTTATTCCTTCGGAAAAAGTCCTCAATCTGCCCAAGAAAATCTATGACCTATTGGTGGAGCGATATCGGTATATTATTATTGAAGTTAACAAGGGTAAGGAGATTTGCTCACAGCCACATTATTGTCACAAATGCAGCGAGTGGTGCTCCCCCGAGGACTCCGTTTGTTGTTTTCGCTGCAATGTGGACTACCACATGCTGTGTGTAGACCCTCCCATTACTCGAAGGCCGCCCCGTGGGTTCGGTTGGTCTTGTGCCGCCTGTAACGGAGAGTTGGAGAAGAAGCTTGAAGAAGGCAAGGGAATCAAATCTAATCGCCTTTCGCTGCTTTTGAAAAAGCCGAGAGAGGAACAACAGCCAGATCCCCAAACGCAGCCAACTAGTGATGAACAGTCACAGCGGGAGGAAACAAAGTCACAATCCCCATCGCGTGGCAGTAATGGATCTACCGCAAACCCTAGTAATTCATCAACACCACCTCCTGTGTCACGTTATCAAGAGCTCGAACAAACGTATGAAACTAAAGTGAGCGCTAAGTTGACATCTGAGCAGGAGCACTTGCTGAAAATGTGGCCATTCAGATATTTCGGCATGCATTCTACTATTGAGGACCTACTGGAGATAGACGATTACATCAACCCCAGGGCAGCCTCGCGGGTGTCACCCAAACATCAGGCTGCCGTTTCAGATTGGCCCGGCAGACCTGTGGTGTATATTGAACAAGAAAAGTCTGAAAAAAGAGGTAGAAAGAAAATGGCTCGCAAAACAGACAATACTCCAATCTTGAAGAACCCTGAGTACGACCATTTCCAGTCTGTTCCCAAAAAAGATCGCCCGCCATGGGTTCAAATTAAGCCTGTTGGTTATATTGAGCGGGGTGGTGATAAGACATCTACTTTGATGTGGAAGAGCCCTGAAAACGATGAAACTGGTGGGAAAAGAGTTAAAGAATTTTTGGAAAAGACAGTGCCATATGCTGAAAAACTTAAAGTTGCTCCACATACGCCAAATTTCATTGACTTTTGCCTCAAGGCGTATATGGACAATAATTATGATGAGACAGCTGCATTAAACGAAATTTCCTCAGTGCAACGTAAGACAATTAAGGAGCCCACGTTAACCGCAGAAGAGAAAGCTCGATTCGAAGAGGGTGTCCGCAAGTACGGTAGCGAGCTTCATGAAGTGTTTAAAGCAGTGCGAACCAAAAAATGTGCCGACATTGTTCGTTATTATTATCTATGGAAGAAGACACCCAGAGGACATGAAATTTGGGATAATTTTCGGGGAAGAAAATCTAAAAAGAAGCCTGATACTCATAATCATGTCCTTCACCATGGTCCTATTGATGAAATTGCCGATAATTCGGATGATTCTGCATATGACAATGAAAAGGCCAAGACCATGAAGAGAACATTTATCTGTAAGTTTTGCGAAACAACGACTTCAAGAGCGTGGAGACGGGCTCCTGGGTATCCAACTGCAGAATCGGAAAATCCTGTTGTCGCATTGTGTATCCGATGCGCAAGATTATGGCGTCGATATGCGGTTGTATGGGAAGATCCTGAGGAGGTTATGCGCAAAGTCAATCAAAAAGGAGCTGTGGCTTGGAAACGTAGGGTAGAGGAGGAATTGGTTGAAGATAGCCGTGCAATTTTTGCCGAGAGGGAAAAGGAAAGAGAGAGAGAGAATACTAGAAAGAAAATGAAGCTTGAAAAGCAGCAAAAAGAAAAGGGCGCCCAAGCTGCTGTTGCTGCTGTTGTTGCATCGTCGAAAGGCCAATCTGCTAACAAAGCGATACAGCAAGATGCGGTTAAGAGTGACGATGAACCGCAAGCAACTACCACTCAGCAAAGTCTTTCGCGGCCAGTGGAAAACCCCAGTAAACCAGCAGAGGTCCATGACAGTGGTCAAACAGCCAAAGTGATTCTTCGACGATGCGCCGTTTGCAATCAGGTTGAGCCTATTTCGCAGCATTTGTTTTGTCAATCATGTGGCTTAAACGTTCATACAAAATGCTATGGAGCTCAGAATGCCATTCCCAATGGAAGTTGGTTATGTGACTGCTGCAGCAATGATCTTCGACCAATTGTCAGCACGCTGTATACGTGCACTCTCTGTCCAATTCGTGAGAATAATGAAACTGCTATTACTGCTGACACACCGAGCGCTTCAGATGCTCTGAAAAGAACTTCGGATAATAACTGGGCGCACGTAAGGTGTGCAGTGTGGACACCAGAGGTAAAATTTGGTGATGTTTCGAAGTTACAACCTATGGAAGGGATAAGCAGTATCCCTCAAGCGAGATTCAGGAGCAAGTGTTCTGTCTGTGTAATGACAGGAGCCTGCATCACCTGTGGCGTTTGTTCGGAATCTTTCCATATTGGCTGTGCTGGGCGCAAAGGCTTTGCATTTGGTTTTAGCATCGACCCTGTTGAAGATGTGGGAAGTAGCCAACATCCAACAATCTCTTTTGCGCATCAGACTGGTGTGATGAGAGCTGTGATTCTTTGTCCACACCATAGGGAAGAAATAGAACAACTCATTGGTATGTATGAAGTCGACACATCCAGTGGTAAAACTGCATTCCAAATATTCTGTGAGGTTTACAAACAATACGAGGTACTTGCCACTGGTGCAATGAGGCGATCAATGCTCTACTCAGTTCACGGTAAGAATGGAAAACCCGAGGAAGAGGCGGATAACAAAGTTGCGCTAATGTTATCTGACTCAGCGAAATACGTGGATGAGGCAGTTTCAACAACTACATGCAGCCGCTGCCACACTCAGGAAGCTGCGTATTGGATTGAACAGAAGGACACTGGTGTTACATGTCCGAAGTGTTACTGGTCAGTTATGGATCGTGCAAGGTTTGAGCAAGCTTACGCCTCTAATGCTGACGACAAAATTTCAATTGTTGACAGCAAGGGTCCTGATGCTTTTAACAGAATTGCAAATTTCGCGCTTGAGTCGGTGACAGCCAGAGGGTTGGAAGAAATAAATCAGACATCACAGCAGCAGCAACGACAGATGCAGACACTTGCCCACGTAAACCAGATCCCAGCATCGCGGGAAATGCGTACCTCTGTGAATAACCTATTAAATCCTATTCCCGCACCTCCCTCATCTCATCCACTCCCACCACCTACTAACGAGAATGGACTCAAGACTGAGCATCCGGCAAATAACGAGGATAAACCGAGAGAAGTCCGAAGAAGTGCTGCTTTGGACGATATACTAATATAATTCGCATTATATGACTCATATATTAATTGCTTCAATAGAAACCTACGAAACCGTACGGCTTGAAATTCTAATGTTTAAGAATTATAGAGCAACTTCTATATTAGCATACCCTGAGAGAGAACAGACTACTGATTCAACGATTAAGAGTGAGATTACGGAAAATGCTTAAGTAGTATCTAGATATAAATATGTCGTTAGTTCATGATAAAACGCCTGTTCGAAGGGCCTGATGAAGTCTTTCAACTTCCTCCAAACTAGTGGCAACCTTAAGTTTCTGTCGAAGTTCCTCCTTCTGTTCCTCAGTAAGCTGGCGACTCGCTATTTTCTCTCCTGTCATTTGGATCGTTTTAGACTTTGAACCCATGATTTCAGTTGCCAACGACGTTGGTTGATCCATTGAAGGTCCGAAAAGTTCTTTCGCCCTAGACCGTTCAGCATCCTTCACTTTGACAAAGTCCAGCACTCGAATTGTTGGGTTCCGCCAGACGACATATAGTCGATAGTAATCCAAGTTAACCACAGGATTGTCAATTAGAGATAAATGTGTCAGCTTCCTAAATCCGGAAATCGGGTTGATGTCCGACAATTCGCTTATTTGATTAGAAGTCAGAACCAACTTTTCAATGTTTGGCAAGGCGTCGCTTAAATCCGGTTGTATATGGCTGATTCTGTTCTTGGATATTAAAAGAGTCTTCAGCTTCAACAGCCGAGGAAAATTGCCCAGCACCCTAATGTCATTGTCTGTAAGGTCGATAGACTCATGACAATCCTTCGTGACACCCAAGTTTTCAATGACAGGGATTTTATAGCCCCGCAAGAGTAGCTCTCGCTGATGCATGGGGTTTATATATGTTGGCACATTAAACAACAAGTCTGGCGAGAGCTTCATCTTGTCGTGATTGTACAATTTCAAACGAACGTTAAACATATTCTCTCTGACTGCGCGTGTTGCGCGATTTTCACTTAGAATAGCCAGCCGTCCGCTGCTTCGTCAGCAAACCGAGGTGAATTGAACAGATGTTCCACGTCCTTCGTCCTATAACAATGTAATGTTCTCCTAACTAACTCACACCCGGCCGTTCTGTGGCAAATGTGGTAGTCCTGGTGGTCAGCTCAGGGATTTTTTTAGGTTACCTACTGTGGGACTTGGTTCACGGGCAAAACGGCTGAATGTCAATTGTTTCCTTGAACCGAGTAACAACTGGAGGCGCAATGGGTTTTGATAAGACAAAGGTAGATTACAGCGTTTATCTGGTTACAGATACGCCTATGGTGCCCAAGGGATTGACTTTGAAACATCAAGTTCAACAAGCGGTGGCAAATGGTGCTAGCATTGTCCAACTGCGGGAGAAGACTGCGGATACTCGCGAATTTGTTAACCTTGCCCGAGAGGTGCACGAACTTACGAAAAAGGCTGGTGTTCCTTTGATTATTAATGATCGTGTTGATGTTGCATTGGCCGTAGACGCTGAAGGTGTTCATGTGGGCCAGGATGATATGGACATTCCAACCCTTCGTCGGCTATTTCCAGGGGACGACAAGATTATTGGTGTCAGCGTGAACAATCCTGAAGAGGCTCGACAGGCCATTAAGGACAGAGTAGACTATGTTGGAATCGGTGCGGTTTACGGCACAGCCACTAAGAATGTAAAAAATCCTCCTTTCGGGCCCTCTGGTGTTAGGGAGATTCTGACTGTTCTTGAAGAGGAGTGTGATTATTACATGAAGACTGTTGCAATTGGCGGTATTAAGGATACCAATTCTCAATTAGTCCGATATCTCTCCACTACTCCCAAGGGCAAGTCTCTTGATGGAATGGCAGTTGTTTCTTGTATCATGGCCGTTGAGGACGCTGGGGAGGCAACCAAAAGGCTCCGTAAGGTTGTTACGTCTGATGGTCCTTGGGTTCGTACAAGAGACGGCTTGGAAACTTCCCCTGCGGGTGTAATCGACGCTGCACCTAAATTAGCAGCCAAGATTGCCGAGTTGTCCCCATTGATACACCATATTACTAATGGAGTAGTCAAAAACATTTCTGCTAACATGAGCATTGCAATTGGAGGCAGTCCTGCAATGTCTGAAGTTACAGAGGAATTTCAAGACTTTTCTAAAGTGCCCAATGCTGCGCTTTTGATCAACATGGGTACAGCGACTCCAGACGGTGTAAACATCTTCAAAGAGGCAATCGCTCATTATAATTCTCAAGGTCGAAGTATCGTTTTCGACCCTGTGGGCGGCGGTGCTTCTGCCCATCGCAGAGATACTGTTAGAACTCTTTTGAACTCTGGAGTATTCGACGTGATCAAGGGTAATGAAGGCGAAATATTCTCTGCAGCTCAAATACAAGGGACTAAAATGCAAGGTGTCGACAGCAGAGGCTCTAGTGGATTGGATGCTTGTATTTCCGCCTGCAAAAAGCTTGCTAATGAGCACCATACCACTGTTCTTATGACTGGTGAACGTGATGTACTAGTCGAGGGAATGAAGCCGTACAGAGTAGCAGTTTTCAAAAATGGCCATGAATATCTTGGGAAAATCACGGGTTCTGGCTGTATGCTTGGCTCTCTTATCTCAGCCTTTAGTACAGTTCACCAATCCGACGCATTTACTGCTGCGGCATCTGCTCTCATTTTGTACACATTAGCAGCTGAGCAAGCCGTCAAATCGTCCGCTGTAAATGGTCCTGGAACTTTCCTTCCGGCTCTCATCGATGCCGTCTACGATCTTTCTCAACAATCAGTCAACGGTAACGGCGACTGGGCCAAAAAAGCGAAAATAGAATTCTTTTAACATACCGTATAGTAGCAGAGAAAATGGTGACTAGATTCCGGCCTCAACTGCCGATAGTTGAGACTTCTCTTTCCTATTAAAAATGCACCGGGATGAATTAAGAACCAAAAGATATATTTACAAGCGCGCCGGGGTAATATACATAAAGTCAGCCACAATCATTACCAGCCTTCGGAAGACAGTTTTGATTGATCGTCTCTTTCGCCCTTCCTAGCTTCATTTGCAACGTTCTTGATGTCCAACTGGTCTTGCTCAGTTAATGGATCGTATCGATAGTAAGGTTCAATAAACCCAACTTTGCCGAAGCTAAAGTCTTTGTCGGACACACGCTCAAAGACATAAAGCTGGGTTCGAATGTAATGCACCATTTGCTCTAAATGGCTCATGTTAACTTCCTTGGGGGAGCCAAACAAGTTTCTCCAAAGTGCGGCGGCTAGAGCAGCATCTGAAGAATAGAAACCCTCGTCATATGAAAAAATCGCTCCACGCAATTGGTCGTGGAACTGCTTCTTGTAAGTGTTGATTGCACGGTCTGATGGAACCTTAACGTCCTGCCGAAGACGATATCCAATCTCCTCGAATACAGCATTGATCATCTTTCTCTGAAACTCCCGGCAGTACTTTCTCGGCATTGCTCGCATACGAACATACAACATCCAGATATGCAGAGCATCTACTTGGAACCATTGTTGGAATGTTTTCGGTAGACCAAGAGTGTTATAATAGAAATTGGCCCTTGGTGTCAGTTTTTCATCGTCCTTATAAAAGGCTTGTTCTTTACACATGTCTCGATACACTCGACCACCAACCGGTCCAGAACGAACTTTGTCCATATCGATTCCGAACAAGCTCACTACATTTTCACCCATCATTCGTTGCCATGCTGGTAGGTGGACGTCGAAATGTGGGGTGGTGTTCGCATATTGACTGATGATGAATCGTTTAAGATCTCCCTTGGGAAACTCAGCTACTGATGAAGAAGCTGACGAGGAGTTTAACCTCACTAGAAATGTTTTAACATTACTCCTGGGCCGGAGAATGTGCGACCGAATGTGATGCTGAACATTCATTGAATTTTTTTGTTCGGTGATAAATCGATGTGAATTTTTCTTCTTGGGACAATTTAACTACCACATACACCCTCCTACCCCTGGCGGAAGGTCTTTTCTTCACTACCTTCACTCATTTAGTAACTACCATTAAGATAATCATAGTAGAGGATAACACAGTGCTATCATTTATGCACGCTATTCACCGCAGTCTCAACGTAGAATGGTGCACGCCAGCGACGTTCAGTTTCTCGGTACCTTGTTGTTGATCTTTCATTATGAGGCATAGAATTTGAAAGTGTGGTTTCCCTCGACAAGAGGGCCCTCCCTAAGACCCAGAGTAAAGAATCCACTAGTAGAAACTCAATGGCAACCAACTATACCTTTATTTCTCTATATTTTCCACAATAAGATACAACACCTTTTAGAATCTCCCTCTTCAAAACTCACTGAACGCATAAGCTAAATTGCAAACACACATCTGATTTCACGTTCATATTGAAGTTAATTAGTACACAATGCTTTGTGATTTTTTAACCAAAGGTAATATATCACGTGACTTGATGGTTCCAATGGTGAAGGGAGTTGGGAGGAGGTCGCATGAGAGGACAAGCAAGCAGGAATGGCTTCCAAGGCGTTGGACAGGCTGCTTGACTCCGTGAAGGGTGGGAGATATTACCGAGCTGAGCCCGAAGAGATTCACGAACTATATGATCTGTCGAATCGATATTTATTTTCCAAACAATCGTCGTTGGATGAGCAGACGTTCTACCGTCTGCTTCAGCAGCATTTCCATTTGGCACTTATAACAGGCAATGATTCGGCTGCAAAATTAGCGTTGCAGAGGCTTGTTGATCGATTTGGTGAAGAATCATCTGTAATCGGAGTGTTGAAAGCACAATATCTGGAAATGACCGAGTCGGTGGAGGCAGCTCAAAAGTATCTGTCATCCCGCGACGTGAATGACTACAGTGCCTTTAAACGGAAGACAGTTATTCTGAAGCAGAATGGTAACTGGAAACGTTATGTCGAAGAATTACTGCAGTACCTGGACATCTGTCCTACAGATACGGAAGTGTGGGCCGAAATTGCTGAGGCGTATTTACATCTCAAGCTATATGGACAGGCTATCCATTGTTTGGAAGAGGTTGTCGTCCAGATGCCTCAGGCTTATAACGTTTTCGCCCGCATAGGAGAAATCACCCACATTTCCGCGACTGTAGCACCAAATCCGGCCGAACAGATTTCAAAACTCAAAGACGCTGTCACATTTTTCCTACGCTCAGTCGAGCTCTGTCCAGTCTATGTTGGT
Organism: Blastobotrys persicus; assembly: GCA_030585065.1. Lineage (NCBI taxonomy): Eukaryota > Fungi > Ascomycota > Dipodascomycetes > Dipodascales > Trichomonascaceae > Blastobotrys > Blastobotrys persicus. Next base: position 51,359 of record JAJMBO010000055.1, read on the forward strand.
GGCTGGTCCGGTGTATACGTGGTTACGAAGAAGATGCTGAATTTTCCAAAGTTACCAGCTGCTGATAAGCAAAAGTATCAAGAGCTGCAAGTTGTTGCGAAGAAGCAGCTGGAAGGAATTGTCAAGAATTCCAATGCCGCTCCAGAAAACATAGAGGCTGCTAACTCAATTCTCAAATTGTAATTTATATAATAATTTACTCGTACGCTTTTAATTTTGGACCTTTCTGGTCGTGGAGATCCCTGGTAAGCTCGATCGTCGGAAGAACTATTAAACCTTGCTCCAAACAATGTCTACAACACATTGGCAAACCCAGAAGGAACATGTGCATTCATCTATATGTGTAGGAGCCAGCCCTTAAACGGTTAGTTGTAATGTCACAGTCGAACGGTGTCAATGGCGACAGTCTTGGTCGGAATGCAATTAGCGATCCAATTAACATCTCTTAGGTATTGGCCGAAATCGGCCGCAGAATTCGGAACTTTGCTCTTAATATCATTGTAATCAGCCTCCTTTTCCAAATACTCCCTCACAACTTTGTTCTCCTCAAACTCAACAAACACACGAGTGTCACGGATTCTGACCAATACATCGTCAACACGCAAAAAGAGACGGCATAGCAGCAATAGTCGTTCGTCCATCACCCTCACCTTGACGTTCAAGGTGACAATTCCATTGTCTCCCAGTTCATCTTCATAGAGAGATACATCGGCAAAGAACCTAATCGGGTCGGGCCTTTTTAACTTCTCAAACGGGATTTGTTCATCATCCTTTCGCTCTAATCCTTCCCCTCCAGTTCCTAAGTACCGTGTACTATACGTCCAATCGTATGGTTTGATAAATTGCACCTCATGGCCATCGGTCGTCCGAGTACCCTGACGAGTTCTAAGCCATTCCTTTGAATGAGCTACTTGAACCAAGCCCTCTCTTTCCCCAGTCTTATCTACAAGGTCTAGAGCACTCAAAGCATCAAATCGAATACTCCACCCGCTTTCATGTTCAATTCCAACCTCATTGTTGCCAAAAATCATCTCTGGCATAGGAATCCCCAGCGTTTCCGTAGCGCGGTCAATCTCCTCTGAATTCAATATTGGACCCTTCTTTGTATATACTGTCCAGCCTTGGCCGCGCCATTCTTCTCGCTTTGGCCTAAACTTTGTAGGTATAACAGGACTCTGAGATGTCATTGTCTGCCCCTGATGCACGATCGGGGGATTTTTTGGCCATCGCGCACGACTGTCGCGAAACGAGTTCCAATAGAAATGGGTATGCATGCATGTGCACACTCTCTTTTTTTCAATTCCAGTTACGACTGTATCGATCAATACAATACGTTTGTCTTTTAGCTACACGCCGTTATAATAATTTGCCCCTAGATATTTGACAGATAACTTCTGCCGCACGCGTAACCATCCCTGTCTTTCTGGTTAATATATTTCCCGACGGACTTCCGGTTCCGGCAATGATTACTTGAAATCTATTATTTATCTACCCTCCTGTTCGATAATTCGTCTTACTAACGGAATAACCTGGTCATTTTCAAGGCTCTTTTCCGGGTTTAGAAACTTTTCCTCTAGAATATTGTTGAACAGGTTGCCTAGGATTTTGATGAGAATACCCACTCGTGGCCAACATTTCAGCCCTATCCAGTCACGCACGATGACACCAGATCCCAAGGGGTCGACTGTAATATTCCCCTGAGAAAAAAATACCATGCCATAAGTCCCTAATGGGGTAATGTTGTTAACGTAGAGTTTGGTAGTGGACATTTTAGATCCAAACGAAATGTAATGAGCGTCGTCAACAAACTTGTTGGCGCCAAACATTGTAGAGCTTGGATGCAAGAAAACACGGCCATCCTGTTCGGTGAAAAACTTGATTCCCCGGGACTCTGGATCTTGTTCCACTGCACCTGAACTAGAAGTTTTAAAAACTTTCTCTGGGAAAACTATTTCCGCCACGTTTGGTGACAGAGCTGCTCCAATGATAGCTCGAAGAAGAGGCTGGTTACTATCTTGGTGGTTGTAATAAGGTGGTAAATGTTTATCAGATGGAATGAACCCCACTTCCTGTAAGGCAGTTAGGAACTGTCGTCGGCTTGATTCAATGTCAAACAGGGTTTGCGATGAAAGAAAGTTTTCTTTGCACCAGTTTCGCAATTTTGACGAGGACTGAGTCTTCCTCAAATCCATCCACTCCTCATAAGCCAATGTCGCAGCAAGCAGATCCCCCTGACCGTCTTTAGCGAAAGACATTAAAGCATTTTTCGCTTCATCCCGTTTCTCTCGCGGAGAAACAAATGGAGATTTGATTGACAATATGGAAACCAGAGTTAGACCTTTGTTTAGACACCCAAATACAGCAGAAAGAATTAACAATTTACCACATCGGACATCAGCAGGAATTGTGGATATGTGCTTGCCGAGAGGAGTCAGTTGGTCAGAAGCCTCATCAAGAGCACCATTTTTCGACAGAATTTGTCTGGCAGTTTCTAGAGCTGCAGAATCCGGAGTATCTAGTGCTTCAGCAAGGAACTTTTGGGTATCAGTAATTCCCATAGCCTTTACACTCAGATACAATTGCTCGAGTGGTGCTCGCTGCATTTCTGGTGCAGGACTCTTGGCCATTTCCTTTTCTTGAATGTTTCGTGTGTATAGTTTGTAGCAGATGCCCTCTTGAACACGCCCAGCACGACCTCGCCGTTGGGTGACTTCCGCCTGCGACGCCCAAGAATCAACCAAGCGCACCACATTGTTCTCTGCCTCGTACACAGTAGCCTTGACTCTACCGGAATCTATAACCGCCATTGCATCAGGAATAGTAATGGACGTTTCTGCCACATTAGTGCTAACGACAACCTTGCGCAATCCCTTAGGTGGTTTGTCAAATACACGCCGTTGCTCTGCAGGTGTGAGAGAGGCATGGAGCGGCAATGTATAGAACTTGGATCCATTGGTACTACATTGAATTGATGCAATTGCATTGTCAATCTCAGCAGCGCCGGACATGAAAATTAAAATAGACCCCGAGGGCGGCAGCTGGCAATCGACATAATTGACAACGTGGGCAATTAGCGAATAATCGATGCCATTTCTTAACGCCAGTATCACTCGTCCGACGTTATCATGCGAAACTCCCTCTTCATCCATTAATGACTTAGGAACATATTTGGTCGTTTGGATAACATCATCAAGATAATAATCAGTCACTGGAAAAGTGCGTCCCTCAATATGTGCGTAGCCAATATTGTTATTGAAATAATTGAAAAAGGCAGTGGTGTCGACTGTGGCACTCATGAGAATAATTTTTAGTTTTGGGGATCGCTTCATTAGCCGCTTGAGTAAAATTAACAGATAACTGCTATCAAGTGATCGTTCGTGAACCTCATCTACAACGACATGGCTTGTATTTGTCAATGCCCCTGCGGGGTCAGATTGCAGCATCCTCAACAAGACACCAGCAGTGACAAACCGAATCATGGTCTTATCTGATGTCTTGGATTCTCCACGAATGGCATATCCCACCACATCGCCCACCGGACAGTCCCGCTCATCTGCCACTCGTTGGGCCAACCCCATTGCAGAAATTCGACGTGGCTGTGTACAGATAATATTGCATTGGTTACCTTGATTGTTCTTAATTAAATCATCCAACACAAACTGCACGATTTGGGTGGACTTGCCGGAACCTGTTTCTCCCGTAATCAGCACCACTTGGTTTTCACGAACCAACTTTACAATCTCAGTGGCCTTTTTCCATGCAGGCAACTGCTGACGTTCTCGTATTCTTTCTTTGAGCTTTGCCGATGACTCAACATGGGCTTCGTGGGTTTGTTTAATGGCTTCTGCGGATTCCGATACGAATTTTATTCGTTGTCCCCTGCGACGATTGTTCTTCGCTTTTTCCTCAGAAGATCGACGGTTCCCAGCTTCGCTTTCATTCTCGCCCGTCACTGCTCCGGTAATTTGTCGGAGTTGTGGAGGGTTTTGCAAAACATTTTCAGCATTGTCTCGTAACCATTCAATTATCGACGAAATCATAAAGTCTCCTGTTAAGTTCTCAGCCGCATATTTGCCAGCCTGTTTTATCAGATTCAGCAATGCGTACTTGGGCACTTTGCTGGTTGGGGCTATCCCAATTCCCGGAATGGACGCAGGATAATCTAAACTTCGCCAAAAAGTCATGTCGCCGATCTGGCCATCAACCACCTTTACAACATTGCCACTCTCTGTATCCGTTTTGACGTTAGGTTCATCATAAAGTGCAATCAAGCTCTGTAGCTCATCATCCCACAACTCTTTGCCCTCAGAAGACTCCTCAGCTGGTTGACGCGGTGTTTCATACACCAGGTCGTGGGTGAGTTTAACCAATGATCTCTCCTTGTCCCCTCCACAGGCAACGAGAGCGTTGTAAATAACCTCCTCGCCATACCCAAACGGTTTGATCTGGCGAATAGCATATTCGGTTTTCAGGTCATTAGTCTGTATGTTGGCCGACACATGATGCTTGTGGTTGGCCTCTGTAAACATCTCCGGCAAGTCATCCTCAGGGACGTGAATAAGCAGCCATTCAAGGCATCCTGATAAGCTCGATGAGTATGTAAGCGCTTCGTCAATCTGGAAGGCTTCAAATCCTAGCTTTTTGAGATCTTTCCTGATTCCGCCATCATCCACCACTGCTCCTTTCGCCTTACTGTCGATCTGCTGAAACCCATGATGCCGGCTGATAACATCCTCGACCTCTAGCTGTACCGCCTTCGACATTGCCAAAACATTATTAAATCTCACTCGTTTTCGGGGGTTATTCTCCTGTCCGCCATGATCGAGCTTGATCACCACTTTCTTATTGCGATTGCTCTCGGCAGCCTCTGCTTCTTTTGCGGCCCTTGCCGCCGCCAGGCGGTCTCTTTCTGCCAAAAACGGGTTTTCTGCGTAGATATATGCTTGCTTTTCCTTCGGAGTCCGCTTCTTTTCATCGTCTAACCGAGCCCAGAGGTCCTTATGTGGTCCGGGAAGCACCATCTTCAGATTCTTGTGTGATGCCACCCGATGCAATGTGTATGTAGCGGCAAAGTGTCTTGCCTCCAAGTTCGACGCCTGGCCAGGTACCAATTCCTTTGGGGGGCGAAAGGTGACCTTCTCAATTTCATTCGTCTTAGGGTTAACACAACCCAGAGTCACGTTCATTACAACCAATTCGTCATTCACATGGTACTAATTTTTATAAAGTTAGCGTGCACACACAAATAGTGGTACGCACCCAGACTCCCCGAGGCATCTGAATCAATCTTCCAAAATGAACATCCTCCCCTTCAAGAAACCGCCCGTGAAGGATTCTAGAATGCCATCATACTACTTGAGCCTCAGGGGTCCGGAGCAGGACCCCGACGGACCAATGATCTGGGAATTCATTTGACCGGGGTCAAAGTAAAAAAAAAAAGAAAAAGAAAAAGAAAAAAAGCAAGGTCTCCACTTACAGGATTGAATTCTGGCTTCTGCCATTTCAGCTTTTGACAATGTTCGTGCAACAGCGACGCGGGAAGCTTGCCCGTCCAAGACTGAGAAGAAGTCACCTTCGCGCGATTGTTTGCGCGAATTTGTTGTTGCTCAGGATCAAGCTCCTTCTTGTTACTGGCGCCCTTGCGTTTTGGCCCCATCCCATACACGACAGTCAGGTACTTAGTGTGTTGCTCTAGGTTAGCACGGTTGGTGTAGTTAGTTTATTCACCTAGGTATCCATGCATGTATGCAGCGTGGAGTGTGTGAAATTTTCCAAAGAATATCTTATTAATTTGGTCCCAACGGGACGCCGCGTGGTGTCTCACCCAAGTGCGCGGTTTTCGCGTAGCATTAGTAATGGCCAAATGTACTCAAGAGCCAGGTGTATTAAATGCTCAGGAGCGTGGAGTGGGGGTGGAGACAGGCGAGCACTGCAAAGCAGCCTGATATTCTGGGGTATATGTGGCCTGCTGAGGGGCAAGATAAACAAAATAATAATAAGTTTGGCGGGACGGAGTTAGCAAGGCAGCCGGGTCGGAAGCTACGAGTTCCGATACACCGATTTAGTCCAAAGAGGTTTGTAATTAGCTCGGGCCGGGGATCGGGGGAAAAGAAATGTTGCGCGAATAAACGGCCATCATGCGCAGGACCGGTTTTATATATAAGCTGACTGAAGGGCTGGGTATGTGGCCAATTCGACAGATAGGAATGGCGGGGGAGATTACAGATTTAGAATTGACCAAGCGTTACCGTGCAAGGTTAGCTGCAAGAGGGCTGAGTGCTCAATCCTATTATCAGGATCCAGAAGACGGCAAGAAGAAGCGGGTAGGCAAGGCCTGTGACAGTTGTCGAAACAAAAAGACAAAGTGCGATGGCCGCAAGCCATGTTCGAAATGTTCGCAGGACAACAAAATTTGTGTGTATTCAGAAAAGAAAAAGCTTCAGGAACGGACGTATTCTAGCAGTTATGTGGAATTGTTGGAATGTCGAATCCAGATTCTCCAGGATTCGCTTTACAAGGTTATCTCCAAAATTGGTAACAATGAGCCTGTGGACCATTATGTTCCTCAGAATGATGACTACTCTATAAATCATATCATAGATCTGGTCATGCGGGATGATGAAGAAGAAGACCACCAGCCCCATGAAACAGACCAATCGCCCAAGGGCTTACGGTCATCTTCCGAAGCGGAATCGCCACCTGAACACACCCTCCAGCTTGACCTTGGCCCCTACAAGTCTGGCGCTGCCATGGCAGCTGCTGCCGCTGCTGGCAATCCCATAACGTTGCCCAATAGCCCTGCATCGACTATAGCGTCGTCACCAGAGTCGACTCCGGATGTCTACCTCTCCAATTTCACGCCTCCAGATTCAATATCCCCACAACTCCTTGACAGCAACAATCGATCGTTTTCCTTCACCTCTCTTTCCTCGTCTGCGCCCCATAAGCTCGGACGCAGGGACTCGGCCGGCCATCTTAGCAAGGTACACAAGGCAGGCTCTCACTTCCACCAGCATCCGAATCTAAGCAACTATACTAATGGCAACTCGTCTCCTTACAACAGACCGAGTCGGCCACCAGCCGCATCTACACTTATCGACCCGAATAATGACGACGTTAACGATCTAATGACCCTCCAATCCGGCCTCGGAAACCTTGTTAAGATGGAAGAGATAAATGGACCCCTCGACGACCTGTGGCTAGGTGTCCCTCCTAATTAACTAACTAATGTCTAATGCGTACTAATTACTGTATTATTGTTATTTTACGCTTTTTCTACACGAGTGTCCACCTGTGCTTTAAGCAATAATGTGGCTGAAAATTCACCCTGGGTCATAAAACCTGACCCGGTGATCGGCGACACCGTTGCCAAGAAAAGGGTTTTCTTATGTAATCGTTCCCGTGTTTGACCGGAAATCCGATGAGGTTGTCGACTTCGGGCCCCGAAAGTCCACAAACACAAATGGCTATCAAACTTGTCCTGTATGGTCAAGAGCTGTTCGCAGGTGAAGTACGTCGATGCATAGCCTCGTCCAAGACAAGTAGCGTGATTTTTTTCTTTCGTCTTGGCCAGCTCTTGTCCGGTTGGTTTTTATAGGGAAATATAGGCGTCTCTGTCTGAGTGCAAGGTGGGTAAAGATCGCCGGTCGGATTTATTCCTAATCCAGTAAGTCCGCAAGTTGGGTCCAACTTCCAGCATGTCGGGTACCCGAACATGTCTCACTTATAACGTAAACAACAACCCTCTCTCATCTTCCGAATCCGATAAGTGAGAGCTCACCCCCAGCCGGCCCCGTTTCCCTTATTCAGGCTATTTGTTGTTTTGATCTAGGCCTTCTGTGATTATTTTCCTTCCTTTCTTGTTCTATTCTATTCTTGCTGTGTTTTTGTTTGATCACGTGATATGTGCTTTAGCCGCATGGCGCAAAGTTGGTTTATAAACATACCTTTTTACTCGCATATGAGTAATGGGGTCCAGAACAGTGGTCGTTCAGTCTTGACGGAGCCTGTCATGGGATTTTGAACAACCACTCTTTTTGCGGTCACGTGACTTTGTTTTGTAATTTCCAAGGTTGGCAAAATATATAGGCGGCAACTTTCTATGGTAACGGCCATTCGGTCTTGCAATTGAGCCGTTAGGTCTGTGTATCGTTTGTATCACGACGTGGAGGCCGCGTTTGCTTCTGTGTTGGTATCCTGGGTTTCTGTGAGGGAAACTGAGTATATTTTTTTTCAGATGGTCACGTGATACGATGTAATCGCTGATGGACACTATGTGATACTATACATTCATACATGAGTGGGCACGATCTGGAGACGTACGCGTCGTATTTATACGGGTGTGTAGATCGGGTGTATATGCGAAGGGTGTTATATAGAAGTAGTATATGTATGTGTGTATATATATGTGTATATATGTGTGTATATATATGTGTGTGTATATGTATCTATGTAGGCATGTGGTGATATGTATATACAGAAGAGGCGTACCACCTAGTTCAAAAATATACACACACGCATAGTTGTACACAATCCACAACCAAAACAGTCGCTGAGGAATAGGCCGCGGTTGAACCTTCTAATATAGCAAACAAACATCCACAGGACACTGCCCGGAGAGCGAAGTGTACACTTATGCCCTAAAGTGTATCGCAGGAGGAATGAAATCGGGATGGGAGACGATATCAGTCAACGATAATACGTGTCGGACCTCATAATTGTTCACACGACAATATACAGGTTAGGGTCTAAAAAAGCACGGACCGCCTGCAGATCTAAGGATAATGAACGGGGCATAATTATGCATATTTGCATGCGTGCAGATCGATCTAACTAGTTCAACCAACGGTCGCGAGACTTGCGCGGGAGCAAAGACAATCGAACTGAGTAAATAAATGCGAAACAGGGAATGCAGGGTTACGTCGGATAACAAGTTAACATTTGCATTTGTGTCAGCAGGCGCTCCAGGCGACCAAGATTTGCTATCACTCAATCGATCAGCAATAATCATAATAATAATCATAATAATAAAGAAAAGAGTTGGCAGGCCCTTGCCCATAGATGTCTACAGGGGAGTAAGTAAGGGTTAGTACATATTCGATGGTCAGAAAATGAACTTTCAAGCACCACGATGATACATTAGCATAGGCGACTCTTAATGGCACAGACCACAACAATGAAAAGAAGGCAAAATTATTGTTTGTACTAAAGATCTGTTCAGAAAGATCCAACGCTGAGGCATTACGATCTTCATAAGATTCATAGATCAACGAAAGATCACCAAGCTATGGCTGCCATTTCAAAACCGAACAGCTTCACAGCTTCGCAAATTGCGTCCGAAACTAGCCAAGATGCCAACAATAACCCAGACCCGAAGCCACGGGACGGCACCATCCGTAGACATGTTTACAATTACTAGTTCTAGAAAGCAATTTGTCATGACTAAAGATCACCGCCGTCATCCATACACTCAGACAGACCGGCCCGATTTAGACAGCTGCACTGGAGTTATCCCGGTAGACAGATCGTCCGGGATGTTATCCACGCACAAACATAGGTAGGGGGGCGTTTCAATGGTGGACGGGGATCTGTCGATCTGGCCAGAGCGTCAAGACAATTGGCAGGCGGACAGTGGTATGTAGAAAAAAATGAGGGAGACAAAGTATGGGAGCCTTGAAAGACTGGCGGCGTGTATTCATTGTTCTGGATAGGATTTAGTCGAGTCTCTCTCGATCTGGAGAGCCAGGGGGTGTCAGATCGAATGCAGATTCTGAGCCGCAACCGCCGCCCTCACTGAAGGGGCGACCAACGCGGTGGAATATTGAAGGGAGTTTGAGACATGGGTTAAACCGAGTCAGGAGTTAAGCTAGGACCAAGTTAGTCAAAGAGGTGCATAGAAATAACAACAAAAGAAGGGCAATATGCAAAACGAGGGATATTTTTTTCGGGATGTTCTATGGCCATAATGAGTGGAAATATGACAGTTGCGTCCGCAAGCACAGGCGTGCTTGACTGCAGAATTGCCCCCCTGGTTTAAGAATATGCATGCAACACGCGAATCCTGCCGGAATGCCAGTCTGCCGATCATCTGAGGGAAGTTTTTCGATCTCCCCCTTCAATTCTAAAGCACGGATTCTGTATAAAAAGCGGGGGATTCTCTCAGCAGTTGGATCATTTTCTAATCAACGTTCTAATCTTCTTAGTCACTCTTTTAATTTTTTAATTTCTCTAACCCTTTCCATTCGTTCATAATGCGATTCACCAAGACTACTGCCGCCATCCTTTTTGCTGGCCTTTCTGCTGTCACTGCCCAGGAAACTCTCGCCAACGGTGAGACCAACGGTTGCACTGCCTGTGTTGCCGAGGAAACTAGCGCAGCTGCTACTACTTCCTCCGCAGCACCTACCACTTCCAGCGCAGCTGCTGCTTCTTCTTCCTCTGCTGCCGCTTCCTCTTCTAGCGCAGCTGCCTCTTCCTCCTCTGCTGCTGCTTCCTCTTCTAGCGCAGCTGCTTCCTCTTCCTCTGCCGCTGCCTCCTCTTCTAGCGCCGCTGCCTCTTCTTCCTCTGCTGCTGCTTCCTCTTCTAGCGCCGCTGCCTCCTCCAGCGCTCCTGCCTCTTCCGGTTCCGGCTCTGGCTCCAGCTCTGGTGGTGCGGGCTCTTCTGGTTCCGTTGAACCAACTGCTGCCCCTGTCTCCACTCACACCCGAGTTGTCACCATCCCATGCACTGAAGAGGTCTGCACTGAGTCTATTGCTGTCGTGACCCAGACCACTGTTTTGCCATGCCCAACTGAGGCTGTGGTCACTGAGACTGACTGCGAGGAGACCCCAGCTCCAACCCAAGCCGGTGTTGTCACTAAGACTGAGACTGACTGTGAGGAGACCCCAGCTGGCGTTGTCACCAAGACTGAGACCGACTGCGAGGAGACCCCAGCCCCAACCCAAGCTGGTGTTGTCACCAAGACTGAGACTGACTGCGAGGAGGAAGAAACCCCAGCTCCAACCCAAGCTGGCGTCGTCACTGAGACCGCTACTGAGCCATGCCCAACTGAGACTGAGGCCGGTGAGGAGGTCGCTCCTACTCCTACCCAGGCCGCTGAGGTTACCACTACTGCTATCACGGTCATCGCTACCACCGTTACTCTCGCCCCAGGTGTTGTCGAGACCAAGGCTACGACCGTGCCAGTTGCTCCAGAAGCTCCTTCTTCTGCTGCTCCAGCACCAGAGGCTCCTTCTTCTGCTGCCCCAGCTCCAGAAGCTCCTTCTTCTGCTGCCCCAGCTCCAGAGGCTCCTTCTTCTGTCGCTCCAGCACCAGAGAACCCAACACAAGCACCAGTTCAGCCAACCCAGGCTCCTGCTACTTCTGCTCCTGCTCCAGTTGAACCAACTGAAGCTCCTGTTGCGTCCTCTTCTGCCCCTGCTCAGGTCCAGCCAACTCAAGCTCCAGCTGAGACTGTTCCAGAGCAGGTTAACGGTGCCTCCTCTCTCTACGCTGGCTCTGCTTTCGGCCTCGTTGCCGGTGTTGCCGCCTTGTTGATCTAAACTTCTCAAAACTCCTTATCTTTTACTTTCTGATACCTTATTCTCATAGATAATTTGGAATTTATTTTTGCAGGTCATTTCAACTTTTCATAGAGTTTTAACTTGTAGAATGTCCACAATGCACTAGTCTTACTACAATTCAATTCATATTAAAGTCGGGGCGATCGGCCCGCTAGTAGAAACAGTAGTCGGTTATCGACGGAAGGAGCATAGTAAAATATGCGAATGCTTGCGGCACTTATCTTATCTTACCCTGAAACTCACTCACATCTATAAAGCAAGGCTGAAATCCGGGGTACTGAGGTTTTTGGTTGCACTTTTTGAAAGATGAAAAGTTCTCACCACTGGTAGACTGGCGGGGACGACCATGGTTCCGACATCGGCGAAGGTTCCGCATGAGCAACCAATCACACGTCGACTGGCAATGCCTTCCCACAGAGCGGCCGGCGAACGGCCCTATATCGGGGACCCTTAAATGGCCACTCAAAAAGATCAAGCGACTGGACTTCATAACCACCGTGCGAGCACCGTTTAGCAGCATCTCAGAATAGTCTAAGCAGAGTTTGTCCGTGCCATAATGGAACTGGCGGGTAACTGGCCATTATAATGAGAAAAGGGAAAAAAAAAAAGCGGGGTCAGAGCGGAAAAAGAAATGAAAAGTTCGTTATGACTGTTTTATGTTCGATCTGGGCAAAAGCCGTTGTTGAATATATATAAGGTCGCTTGTCGCGTATTTTCCTGCAAATTTACTAATAAAAACCTGTAACATGTCTAAACACGAGGTGAAGGGATCCTCAGCGGACGTACTCAACTCTGATGAAGAGCAGTACACGACACGAAATTATGACACTGAGCTTCTGAGCGTCGACGAACAGAAAAGGATCATAAGTGACCTGGCCCTGGAGCACGGAGTCAAGCAAAGACGACTGATGGCAAAGCTGGACATGCGGATCGTTCCGCCGATTTGTCTCCTGTATTTATTAGCATTTATTGATCGAGTCAACATTTCCAACGCCAAAGTGTACGGCATGGCCGAGGACCTTAATCTGACAGGCACCCAATATAACACTGCCTTGACCATCTTCTTTGTGCCATATGTGGTGTGCGAAATTCCATCGAATTACCTACTGAAAAAATTCCGACCGTCTGTCTGGCTCCCTACGTGCATGGTTCTGTTTGGTGCTGTCATGATCGGTCAGGGGTTTGTCAATAATTACGGAGGCCTTATTGCCACTCGGTTTCTCCTGGGCCTTTTTGAGGCAGGCATGTTTCCTGGTTGTTTCTATCTCCTGGCCATGTGGTATAGACGAGATGAGGCGCAGAAGCGGTATTCTTTCTTTTTCTCGTCTACGTGCTTGGCCGGTGCTTTTGGTGGTTTGATTGCATACGGCTGTCACGAGATTGACGGCCATCGTGGAATTGAAGGATGGCGATGGATTTACATTATCGAAGGCGCCATCACCGTTTTCTGCGCCCTGCTCATGTACCTGGTCATAGCCGACTTCCCCGAGGAGGCAAGGTTCCTGAAAGAGAACGAACGGCAGTTCCTCAAGGCCAAGCTGGAGTTGGATGTGGGCGCGTCTAATCATGAACACAAAATCACGCTCAAGGGTATTTTTAAGGTTCTTACAGACTACAAGGTTATGCTTGCTGCGTTAATGTACTTCGGACTCATTGTTCCCGCGTACTCTTATTCATACTTTTCTCCGTCCATCATTCAGTCCCTTAAGTATTCGCCTGTCCAGACTCAGCTGCATTCCATCCCTCCATGGGCGGCCTCGTTCGGCTTTTCCATGTTTATGGCAGTGATTGCGGACAAAACTCGCCACAGATTCTCCCTGGCAGTCTTTGCAACCCTGATTTGCATTGCTGGGTACATTATTCTAATGGCCACCGACGTTGATTTCATAGATGCCAGATATGCCGCATGCTTCCTGATTGCCTGTGGAGCGTACACGGCCATGCCATTGATTGTGTGCTGGACGAGCATGAACTTTGCTGGCCACATTCGCAAGTCTGTAGCCACTGGGTTCCAGATCGGATTTGGAAATATTGGTGGTATCATTGCCACCTACGTCTTCCTTCAAAAGGACTTTCCTGAGTACATGCGAGGCTTGGCTGTTGGCATTGGTTTCAGTATTTTCACTCTTCTTGTGACCATTGTCTACTTTTTGTGCGTTCTCCGGGAGAACAAGCTAAAGGACCGTGGATTGGTTCAGCAGAAATGGGACGCAATGACCTCTCAACAGCAAGCTGAGGCAGGCGATCTCAACCCGAAGTTTAGATACTCTTATTAATTAACACCAACTAATATTTTAATTTGGGATGTATTTATCTGGACTGTTCAGTATGCCGAGGTTTCAACACAATATATGGCGCAAAAGAGCTGAAGCCCAAAATCTTGTTAACTACTTAACGAAGATCGATTACTGCTCTGCCGGAGAGTGTTCCGTTATGCATGTCTTCGAGGATGTTACGAATATCCTCCATTGGATGGACCTTGACAGTAGGGGAGACCTTTTGGCGTGCCAGGAAGTCAAGGGCCTCAAGGGCATCAATTCGGGTTCCAACAAGCGAGCCCACTATACGAAGGGACTTATGGACAATTAGTCCAGGGGCAACGCAGAAATCATTACCCTTTGGCGGAAGGGCGATGCAGACCATGGAGCCCTTGAATCTGAGATAGTGAGGAGCTTGGTTGTATACCGCAGTTGATGGCGCAATCATAATTGCCGCATGAGCACCAATTTTGGTCACCTCCTTGACTCTGGACTCAACATTCTCTTTCTTGAAGTCAACAAACTGTTCCGCACCTAGTCGCTTACAGAGCTCCTCCTTCTCAGAGCCGGTGTCAACGGCAATAACTCGATAGCCCATTGCATTAGCATATTGGATCGCCAGAGTGCCCAATCCACCGCCGGCTCCAGTAATTACCACCCACTCGCCAGCTCGGATTTGAGCGACTTTAAGACCCTTGTATACGGTGAGCCCACCGCAAAGAATTGGGCCCACCAAATGTTGCTCGGGTCCGTCTGGCACTGGGATCACATAGCGCGAATTGATGCTCATGTATTGACGCCAGGTTCCGTCGATTCCAACTCCGTGAAAAGTAGAGTTTTGACAGGCAACCTCACCTTCCTCAATGCGACAAGTGTCGCAATCCCTACAGGGGTTGGATACTAGTGCGACGCCCACTCGCTGTCCAACGGGATACTTCTTTGGGTCGACGTTAGCTCCGTGCTTGACAACATAACCGCTGCCCTCATGACCGGTCACCTTCATTTTCACATTGTCACGCTGGCCCCAATGGTCCATGATGACGGCAAGATCAGAATGACAAACGCCGGACGACGTCAGTCGGACAAGAATCTCGTCGTCTTTTGGCTCCACCACTGGGTATTCATTGTCAATTCGAATGTTATAGTT